>JAQFJA010000017.1:6099247-6114091 GCA_029874485.1 Naso brachycentron
TAAGAGTCTGCATAATAATACTGTATTTAAATTCACAACAGAAGAGACTGAGATGATCTCTGCAGTTTGGTGTGGGGAAAAAACATACACATATGAGTATCATTATCAGTTATCGGCCAAATGAGTTGTAAAATACTGACGTATCGGATTTTGACTAAAGACCCAATATCGTGCATCCCTAATATCAATTGTACTTTTGGAATTGATTCATACTAGTCTTCATCAAAGACAGTAAATTCTTTTGTATCATCTGAATCAGTGATCAGAGCTTTAGAAATCAGCGGTAGGGGTAGTTTTAGAGGTCTTAACCCTTTAGACCCTATGATGGATGATTCCCCAGGGCTTCAGGAACAGGTTACTTAAGCAGGTACTTACTGCTGTAATTGGATTCGATTTCACCTGTGGCGGCTGGCAGGAAGTGTCAGTTTCTCAGCTGTTCTATAAGTGAGGAAGAGCAGGGTGGAAGATTATTCACAACTGTCCTCTGCCTACAATGCATTCTGGGATTCAGTTCAGCAAAAAGGGTTGATTGTGATTGATTGCAATAACTTCAGTTCATTTTTGTGGATGTGTCCTGTGGGGATGAAGGTGCTTGATGAATTGATTGGAAATCGCAGGCTGATAATGTGTTTTTATTGAGTGAATTAGTGAATCAGTTTGGTGGAATCAATAGGGTTTCCGATGTTCCTATTAGCCTGTAAATGACCTGTCCTTTCCATTTCCGTCAACAATAAGCAAAGGAATGTTAATGCTAATTAGACTGCACAGAGAAGGATATCATCCATTTTCTTTGACACTGTTTAGTTGCCATTTTAAATTACCTGAAACAGATTTACCACAAAAGTTATTATCTTCAAACTTTCTGCTTAATAACACAAAGAGTTGAACTGCACATGCATCTAACAAGAGCCGTGGTATTTATTTTTTAAAATTTATAGAAAAATAGAGTCAGGTTTTCTTGTGATCAGGGCCCAACCGTAACAGTAGTTTGCTGATATTATTGGCCAGTGTTGGTCTATCGTAGATAGAGCAGTGTATAACTGTTAAGTTATAACTGTTAGATGGACCAGCTCAGTGGCCTTGTGATTAGAGTGTCTGCCCTGAGATTGGGAGGTCGGGGTTTTGTTTCCTGGCCGAGTCATACCAAAGACTAAAAATGGTACCCAATGAATCCCTGCATGACACTCCACATCAAGGGTTGGATTGAGGAAAAGACCTGTGACATACTAACATCATGTCCAGGGGTGTCTTTGTCCATCAAGCCTCCTCACGCTATAGAAACAAGAAATAAGTTCTTGCCCCATGGGCCTTCACGGCTCCCATAAGGCTTGTTTGCTCAAGGATGTTTGCAATAAAGTTAGTTAAAATGTAAGATACCGTACCTCCGTTACATGTCTTTGTCAAAAGTATTTGATAACCACATTCAGCCAATATTACAGACAGACAGACAGACAGACAGATAGATAGGCCAACATATCAGATGGTGGAATTTTCTTGCTCCCCGATAGGCATCAGCATCAGCCCCAAAAATTCCGTATCAGTCGGGCCCTTACTGTGTGGGAAGACCTTGAAACACAAACTGTGAATTTCATAAAAATTACTTAGAATGTTTCTTTCGTTTCAAGAACGTTTCCTGAAAGTTTCTTTCCACAAAGA
Organism: Naso brachycentron; assembly: GCA_029874485.1. NCBI lineage: Eukaryota > Metazoa > Chordata > Actinopteri > Acanthuriformes > Acanthuridae > Naso > Naso brachycentron. The sequence goes on from JAQFJA010000017.1 coordinate 6,100,904, forward strand.
AAAGGTTAGTTAGGGTTGTGTTGGAATCAAGCCCATGAGTTTACACTGGCAAAGAGCAATTGCAGCAATTTGGAGTTAAGGGCTCACAAAAATCTGTATGCGTTATAATTTTAGGACAATGGATGTCTGTTCATAATCACATGGTTGTCCATAGTTGTTGAGAGACATGTCAGTCTGGACATAAGTGATGGACAGACCAATAGACCATCAGACAGGCATTTTCCCTCCCGAGAGTCGCATCAGTAGAATGGCAACACACATAGCGAAACGAAACATTATCTAAGATTTACCAAACTGCTCCTGATTTCATTTAAAAACACCCCCTGCTGATACATGTATGTGTTAGCAGCAGGGAATCCTTTTGACAGCATGTGTTTTCCCGACCACACAACCCACTCTCGTGGAATTAAAATATTCATAAGCATTACAGCCAGATAGCTCGGTTCTCCGGCGTTATATTAGCCTCTTGGATCCTCCTCACGGGTACTTCATTTCATAGCCCTGAGGTATTTTTCAAGCCAGAAAAAGACAGACATTCCCCACAGTGTGTCCATAAGCATTAGTATGTCTTTTCATTTATGTGTGTGTATCTGCGTCTCCGTGTGAATTTGAGCACATGCTTGTGTGTGTTTGGGCATGTGAGCCGAATAAATAACTCGAAGCCCTCTTCTCTGAGTGATCTTGGCGCTCTCAAGGTAATGATGGGGAACCTGTCCTCCAGGGGAAAGAGCATCCTTTGGAAGACACACTATTTTCTGGCAAAGGGGAGAATAATTTTCCACCAGTCTTCAGTTAGCTTTGAAAAGAATGTTGTTAAGATAAAGAGCACAGACGAAAGCAAGAGAGGGTACTAAAGAACAGAGAAAGAGTGCAGATATACGTCCGTAGGATGTATGGATGAAAACCAAGGCCTTCCAGTGCACTGTTTGGTGCATAAAAACCTTATAACACAACATATGATTACAGTTTAAGTACCAGCGGCAAAGGACATTTTAGAAAATTTTCTTTTTCACCTTCTTGCAGAGTAAGATGAGTAAGTTGAGATCAAGCCTCTCTAATATCTGTCTTTTTCAAAATGACGCTGGAGCCAGCAAACTGTTAGCTAGCGCAGCATAATCATAGTAAAATGGAGGGAAATTGCTAGTCTTGCTGTGTCTGATTCCAATGCCAACATCTCTAGATTTTACTAGTTACGCCAGTCTGTCTTTTTTTTGTATCTGTACAATCTGAATTTGCTTTGAAGAACTAGGCTGACTGTTTCCCTTTATGTTTAACATTTATGCTAAGCTAAGCTAACCTGCGTTCGGCTACAGCTTCAGATTTCTCACCTATATTCTTGGCAAAATAGCAAATAAATGTTTTCCCAAAAGAGCCAAAGTAACAATTTAATAGAGAGGAGGAACAAATTCAGAAATTCAGATTTTATTTTTTTTATTTCTTTTTTCAAAGTAGAAGTTTTTCAGAGGTTCAGAGTATCTACTTTTTTTATTGATTTACTATTGAGTTAATCATTACCAACTTTTAGCTTATTTTAACTTTAAATATATGTTTTAGAAGCTTCCCACGACGTTCCAATCTTTTGTTGCCTCTTTTTTCAACTTGTTTGAAGCATACTGAAATTCGGAGTAGACATATATTTTCAAAAAAAATCTATGAAGTTGATAAGGTAAAACATCAAATTTGTGTTGTCTATGTGCTGTTTGTAAGTGGATCATAAAGTGATTAGCGGATCATAAAGTGATTAGCAAATGATCACATTGTTGCGTTTATGTTTTGTACAAAGCCTCCAAACGTTTTGGGAATCCGGGTTGTAGATTAAAGCTGATTAACACTTCTATGGTTATCAATTAATAACAGAGCCTTCGCAAGTATCATCAGTAGAGCTGATCTCTCAACTACAGAGATGTCATGTGGAGAGCAGAAAAGCTCTAATTTAGCTTGGGGCTGCTTGTTTCTGGTTTATTCTTGATAGTAAAACAACATTGAGCAAGTTGATAAAAGGTTCAGCATTCTCAGTATCACTACACTGTTCACAGACAAAACCTCTGCTTGCTGTAATCATCCCCAACATGATTCAGAAATTGTAAACATCATTTCTTCGTAGCTGATAATGGCACTCCATCATCTCCTCTTACGAAACAAGGGGAACCTTCAAGTCGTCACTCTGTACCACAGCATGAACTAAAGAATGTCAATGCTGAAAGGTGAAACACGTACCTGTAAAAATGCATTAAATGATGCATGAAGTTTGTCCGCGCCGGCTGCCAAATCACACGAATCAGTCGGTGAGAAACTCTCTGTTTCCCTTTTTAACCATAACGTCGCGGCAGTGTGTCATCGTCCCCCCGCCGCCGCCACAACAACAGCACAAACAGCAGCCGTATGTGGGCTCTGACCCGGGCAGGTGACCGCTGCGCCGCAAATTGATTGGCCGAGGCCCGTCGCCAGGCAGTGACTCTTCATCACTGAGTGTTTTGGGCATTGAGATAATGGCCCCCATTAATCTACAGCCACACTCAAAGCTGCCCCACTGGCAGACACACACACAGTCTGACGCTCACATAACGACACACACACATGCACTTACACACTTTGTACAGGACACACACAGAGGTCTCTATAGATCTGTGTGAATGGCCTCTAATTTATTAGTCTCGATCTTTCCTTTCCTTTTCTGACCTCCTTTCCTTTCCTGTACTTTCCTTTCTGTCTGTTTTTATCCTCTCGAATGTTTTTCTTTCCTTATATTTTCTGTCCTACCTTTGACTTTTCTGTCCCTTCTTTTCTTTTTGCTTTATTTCCTTTTCTCCCCTTTTTTCCTTACCTTACTTCTTTGTTGGTTCTGTCTGCCTTGTCCTGTCTTTTCTCTTACTTTGGTTTTTTTTCCCTTTTTGCCTTATCTGTCCTTTTCCTTTGTCTTGCCTTCCCTTTCCTTTCCAAAATTCTTCCCTCTTTTTTTTTATTCCCCCTTCAAACCTGCCCAATTTCTTCTTGTCTCTCATTTTTCTCCTGCACTGCCATTTGCCTCATTGCCTCTCATATTCTTTCCTTTCCTTTCCTTTCCTTTCCTTTCCTTGTATACTTTCCTTCTCTTCCCCTTACACATCCTTCTATTCAAGTTGTTTCCTCTATTTCCCTTCTTTCTTTTTGTTGACAACCACTATTACCTCTTATTTTCTTTCTGTTTTTCTTTCTGTTCTTTTCTTTAATCTCTTCTCAGGTATTTCCCTTTGTGCCTTTTCGTTTTTTCCCATCATTCCTTTCCGTTCCTGCCTCGCCCTCCCCTTGCTGTTCACATGTTAGCAGCAACATGCACCCATTTCTGTTTCCATGGTGGCCTTTTTTTGTGTTAACAGAGGTCAAAGTTTGCCCTTCATCTTCTTGTAAATTACCAGGCCACAGATCCTCCAGTGACTCTGTGTATCCGTGTGCGCGCGTTTGCATGTGTGTAAATGTTTGTGTAGTTGTGAAAAGCGAGAAATTTCTCAGTGCACCAAAAAAAGACCTCTTTCTTGCCTTTCTGTCTCGTTCTGCATCTCCCTCTTGTCTCCATCTTCCCCTTTATCACTCACTAACTGAATCTCTCTCTCCCTCTCCCTCACACACACTCACACTCACATGCACACTATTTTTTTTTCATTACGTTTTTGGATTATTAATGGAATAATTAGGTTTGGGATGTATTTTAATGAACAAATCAATCACTGAATTAAATATGGGATCGGAACTGAGTGTACGCGGGGCTGCGGGAGTCTTTTAATTTGGCTGCCCCCCCCTCTCCTCTTACTTTCTCTCCCTCTGTCTTCATTTCAGAGTCTCTCTCCTCAGGCTCAGTATAATGAAAGTAGAATAGATTCAGCGAGTCGCTGTCCTGCCGATGAAATGATTGGCTTTGGCACTGAGGCTCAGGCTGGACAAGGGTCTTGACTGGAGGTGGGACGGCTGGGGGACGGGGGCTCGTATCTAGGCCACGGTGGTGGTGAGCGGCGAGGGAGTGGAGGGATTCGTATAAACATACCCACCGGCGAACTCGAGGACTGACATGAGCACAACATGCCCTGCAGGGGAAACTCCTCCGGTTAGAGTCCAGCTCTGGTGTCACAGCAGCTCTGGACGGCGTTTTACAGATTGACAGTGCTAATGATGCTGCTGAACATTGGCCTCAAATGCTTTTTTTAAGGCGAGCTTGATAGTCTACTACCTCATAGTTAAATATGCATCGAAGCACGTGTGTGCAGGCAGTACATGCTTTCGGCTACGTGTGTGGAAAACTAAGCACATAGAGTCAAGCCTGCGATTCCTTCACACCGCTTTTTCTCGCCACATCAGCAGACATATCCCCCCACTGCTTAGTCAGGGAAAGGAAAAGTAAAATCTTGAGACTTTAAAGTTTGGCTCCTGATCTTTGGCCCAGTGCTGTATGTGTGTATTCATGTGCGTGGAGGCACAGATGTGTGCGTGCCTCCACGCATGTCGGATTATGTGTGTTTAGATTTGCATCCTGCGGAGGCTCCCCGGAGATGCCGCCCCGATGGCAGGAGATCCAATCTGGTCAAGCTCAGTGTGGAGCCCTCCGTGTCATTGGCTTCCTTGCAAGCGTCGCCCTTTGCTGAGCAAACACATCTCGCCCGGACTCATTAGAAAAGCCTTAACACTTCCTCTTCCTGCTCCATCCCCCTCCCTCCCCCAGCCCACATCAGTCATCTCTCCAACTCCCCTCCTGTGCTCTTACGTCAGTCATGTCTTCATACAGAGAGGAGCGTCTCAGTGGATTCTGGCATGAAAAATGCTCATGCGGGCTTGAAAATGTTTGCTCAGACAGTTATACTGGTGCTTAAATTGCTCTAATTTTCTGGGGGGTTTTTTCTGTGACCTCAGGAGATCTAATCTTAATAATCTGAAAGACAGCAAGGTGGTCCTGAAAATGTCCTGGTCATTTGTTTACTGACACAAAGCCACGTTAGCATCCCATCCCCTCAACCATCAGTGTTGGTTTATTTTACACCTTATTACAGCTTTTCCCAAACTTTAACTAATTGTTTTTGTTCGCTAAACTATGTCAGCCAGACGGTAACCATAAAGGAAACAGATCAAAAGACAAGTAAAAAACTTTTTTGCAGTCTTTATTTTATAATATTTAATCAATCATACAACAAAGTGCATACAAAGTGCAGTCTAATACAACAAACAAACATTCTTTCCCCGGCCCATAACCAAAGGGGTCAGCCTACCCGTAGGGTGGCCTAATTCTCACACCATCAAAGAGACGATGCAAAACATGAATAAACTAAACACAATATTAACAACAATGTGCATCCACTTGATGTTTAGCCAGGTACATGCAACCGGAAGAAGAAAAAAAATCACCAAAAACAACTGATTCCTAAATTTTCAATAAGCAGTACTGCGTACTGTTTTGAAGGTCTTGTCCAGCGTGAATGTCTGTTTTGGAGGAGAGTGAAATAAACATGTCACTTATAAGAACAACACAGTTGGGCCATAAACAAAAATGTTCAAATTCATCTCAAGAAAAATATCCTTTCAACTGTAGAGAGCAAAAAGAGAAACCAACAAACAACAAATCATCTCTTCCGGTCTGTGTGCCGTAAAGCAGATTTCTGCTGACTGTGCAGATTGAGCAAGGCATTGTAGAAGACAGGAAAGTAATTTTCAGTGTCCTCGACGATGGTCTCATTTGCCGAGACAGCAATATTAAATTTAGGTTGCTTCATAACCAGTTAAAAGTTCCACATAAGGACCTCAGTGTGTTTTTAAAAATGCATAAAAAATCTCTTCTGCGACGTTCTACATGTTACTGTTGCATGCTGCAGTTCAGAAACTAAATGTGAATGCCTGTTACAGTCCTGAAGATGTAAATAAAAGGTGCCACAGCAGAAGCAATTAACTGCGGAATGATGAAAACATTCTATTCTGCACTGAAAAGCAATTACAATTATGAACTGAAGAGTAACATGACTCCTGTCGACAAACGTCCATTTAGATTCCTGTTAACAGTTGATGGGCAAACGTGATGCAGCCCGGAGGCGAAACATGCTCATCACCTCAGCTTGTTTTTTTGTTGACGTGCTGAACGTGTGTAGAAAATGCGAGCCTGGCAGCCGGACCTTATTTTTCAAAGCAAATAAAGGGATTTTTCTTGTCATAAAACATACATTATCACCCTCTGAAAAGAAATAACAGTACTTACAGACGTCTGATAAGGGTAATAGAAGGTTTTTGTACTGAAATCAGATAATAAAATGCTGATGTGAAACTTGTGCCTCTAAACGGTCTAAAAAGGGCTTTTTAATGTCAAGCAACAACGATTTAGGGATAAATACATTCGGGTTCTTTTATTCCGGCCCACATTTTCCTCTAAAACACATAATACTAAGTTATAGTGGATTCGATACTGTCAGCAGGCTGTATGGTAGTGATTCATGTTCAGCACTTTATTTCCCAGAGGCTTTATTAATAATGCAATCCCACAATTCTTTGCATCTAAGAACTTGTCAGTAAGCACATCACGCCGTGATTACCAAACAGTGCAACCCATAATGCTATTCTCCATCATCAAAAACAAAACACAATCAGCTAACGTGCCGCCTTCCTCCCGCACATTCACAAATTCCTCACACACACACACACACACCAGAGTCCCAAGGAGTGAGTATGTGTCCCTGCTGATGCAACAAAATGAGCGAAGAGGATGGAGGGATACCCGTTGAGGAAGAGGTGATGAGGAGAGCCGGCGGCGGCGGGATAAGCCTCCCGGGTCTTTCTAATTATCTGTAAGGATCAGCAGTGCTCAAGGATGCATAAGGGGAGGGATTTGACTGCCAGATCCAGCGGGTAGGAAGGCCTGATTGGATCGGTCACCTCTCTGCACACACACCCATTACTCATGGCGCCTGGAGCTGAGGCTCATTAGACACAGGCGATGGACGGCGGCGGCGGCGGCGGCGGCGGCAGCCGTGGCGGGGATTCTCCTGCAACTCACCGTGACCATCTAAAAACTGCTCACTGCATCAGACTTTCTTTATTTCTATTATCAAGTCCTGCAAATGTCGTTTTAATAAAACAAGCAACAAATAATTCCACCAGGATCCGATACAAATCAGTTTTGTCAGATGGAGTTTTCTGCAGCCATATTAAAGACAAACAATGCAGAAAAGGATCAGAAGTAGCTGCATTTTTCACTTCTTTGCAGCCCGAGCACATGCAATCATACCTTTAAATACATGTTTTAATTCTCACTCATGTGCATGCCGATGCCGTGGCCTCACATGTACAGTATGTGTTAATGTAAAAAGTGCAATTTGTGCCTTTTTCTGTACCAAAGTGAGCTTCAGAGGCAGGTTAAATCAAGAGACGTCTGACAGCTCCTCACCGCGATAATTATCCGCTGTGATTAAAAATTATAACTTCTCAGCGTCGCAGTGAGCAGCAGGCAAATTATAGGCATTACAGTGAAGGTTGAGTGTGCAGCCTGGCGCTCAGCTGGTGCAGAGAAGGTTCAGATGTCCTCACTCTGCTCCTTCTGCTCCCTCCCTCTTGATTCCCCTCTTGCTCTCCTGTGTTTGGTTCACCTGGCGAACTCAGTGGCCGCTGAGCTGTCGACGAAACCCCTCATTAAGCGTCCTCGCGGCTGCCCGTAGGCCGCGTCGAGCTTCACTTGAGCGTCGCTAAATGATGCTCGGATAGCAGCACCTATCAAAGATATTCAACTGGAAATGCCATCTTTTGTTTCAGCTAATTATTAGTATTGCAAATCAATATAACCATCTAGAAGCAGAAGAGGAGAATTTTATAACACAGATCAAAAAGTTGCAGTTTTCCATCTCTCCAGTCCCACTGCAGCAGCCACAAAATTATTGACATTTGCTCATGTAAATTTGCCAGCAGCGGTCTTTTATTGCCTGCCGTGACATTTTAGAAGGATCTTTCCTGTCCCATAGGGGAGTTGAGATCATGGTGACAGAGCTTAGATAATTTTACATTTGCTTCCCCCTCTTGAGGTGAAGCAGGAAGACATCAAGCGTCGATAAGTTCCGACATTGTTCTCAGAATCCTCTCCCACCGAGGGGAATTTCACCCACTCTTGCTTTCCGGGAGCTTTATCTCGCCTTCAAACCATCACACTCGCAGGTGCGCAGAGATGCACACACACGCTCATCAACACACTCGGCTCAGGTTGATTGATAGGTGCATTTTTTTTTCCTGCGCTTTGCTTCCACAATGGCTGAATGTGGAGTAAATGGGCCCTCAACTGCTGCGCCGCCGCTGAGCTGCCGTCACATTATGTCACAGTCACCTGGATCGTTCATTAACCATCCGAAACCATCCGGAGACGCAGTTTAGAGCTTATTGCTTTCTGTGGAGATTCAATACAGTAGCATATTATCCAAGCTCCATGCTGTAAAAAGTGCTTTGGCAAATTTGACTAGACATTCATAATAATGTTTGAGAATAAAATTTGAATTTGTTACACGGTCATGCGAGTGTACAAATGATTAAAGAGAGGCGCATCTGGCTATCGACTGGCTCGTCCTTCCTCCTTTTATTTGTCTCTCCTTGCACACAAACACACACAGAGATTTTTCACACACACATGCTTCGGAGAGTGCCAGCTCGGTGGGATTGCCTTCCAGTCTATCTCCCGCGCAGCACACAGCGCATGACAGACGACCACCTGCGCCACCTGGGCAGAGCTATTGTGCGCGCTCCTTATCGCACTGGTCCCAGTTCTCGGCGTGCGGACAGTCCCACATTGCTCACATTGTTGCTGCTTTTTGCCCCATTCGGCGGGGCGGCGGGGTCGCACCACACGCAGCGCTCTTATCCCTCTCTCTAGAAACAGACACGTCACCCTCTAGTTCCTGTAAGAAACTGATCACCCGGCTTCTCTTCCTGTGCAAGCATTTGTGGCAAGAGCTGTATCATTTAAACCATTTAACCACTGATGTTTCCCGCTGCTTCCTTAAAAAGCATGTTGCCTGGCAACAAAAGAGGCGAAATAAGTTGTGTAAATGTTGGTATCATCTCAGACAAATACTGGATCTGTTGAAGATTTGAGTCGCATCTATTACCTGCTGTACTCCATCGTGTCCGTCCTCCTCTTACCTTCCAGCTACCCTCCTTTACACGCAGCATCTTTTATTCTGCAGCATCTCTCGCTCCCGCTGAGGTGTGCTGCTCCCTGCAGTTTCAAACTGCTCCAATCTTTTTCATGCCTGGTTTCATCCTCTTGTTTTTCCTCCATTACTCAACACTAAGATCTTTAGTCTCCTTTTCTCTCTGCTAGAGAGAAGGAGCTAATGGGTCGCAGACCAGCCGTGACCCAGTCTGCTGCGTGCTTTAGAAAACTTGTAGCCTCTGTAAACAATTCAGGACTCTGTGGAGATGAAAAAAAGATCTTTAGCGTTGTTTGAATATGAGGTTTTTTATCCTGCCTGAGGAGAATAGTAATAATTTATAGCAAACCAGATGCTTTTAGACTTTATACTAGATACTTAAATTTAGGAAAAGGACAATCAAAGCCGTTTTTCACTCATATTAGTGTATTAAACTTAGTATTAAAATTGATCTTTGGTCTTTGTAGCACAGACGAACGGAGCAGGACTGTGCAAAGTATTAATAAATATTTGAGTTTGAATAAAGATGGCTACTGCATCAACTACACACTCAGTTTGGAAAATGTTTTAGTATCAGGTTTTTTTATATTTGAGTGTTTAAAAAGTTGCAGTTGTGAATTTGCTGCCTGCAGTTTTGCCTTTTATTTTATTTTGTGCTGATCGTAGCGCCGTGTGTGGACAAAAGCAGCACTGCTTCCTGTGCTAAAGATCTTGTCTCGCACAAGCATTTGTTTTGAAGGAGAGTGAAAGAAACGTGTCACTTTATTACACAACACTAGGAAATATCCTGCTTCCAGCCACAGATAGTGAAAAAGAGAACGGCGGATGGATTAGGCTGGAACACAACAAATCATCTCTTCCGGTCTGTGTGCCGTAACGCGTTTTGTGGCATTTCCACTGACTGAGATATCGTAAAAGACAGGACAGTAATCTCAAATCTCCTCACTGATGGTCTCATTTGCTGATAAGATGTGAGGCGTCAGTATTTAATTTAGACTGATTCATAACCAGTTTCCTCGTGGCGACTTTATCTGCTTGGGTGACTTTGGTAGACAAAAAACATTTAATTACAACAGAATCAATTGACTGATCCATTGTTAACATATCAACACACATCATGTCAGTAGTCCACACGTCATGGCTCATGTTGTAGGTCTTTAATATCCGTCACTTCTTGGTCGTGTCATCCATTTGAAGCTGTTTACACTGTAGCAGTTAGCCGAGACTCATCAGGCTGCTGAACTTCCAGGTTTCATTTTGCACAATCACAATCAAGTGTTGCTCGTCAAAGTAATTGCTGGTGTTAATAGTTTAAGAAGATGAAAAATCCTGAAATGAACTCTCCTCAGTGTGAAATCTCTGCTGCACATTCACAAACCGACAGAGAGCAGCTCACGTTGTGATGTTTCTGCTGACTTGTCCTAAAGCACACTCTGACTCTGACAAAGGTCTCGGTTAACCAGCTCTAGAAAAGCTCCATAAAGAACAATGTTTTTAACTAAAAAACATTTCAAACTGCTCTTGTAGCACTTCGTGTTCTGAGGGCTTCAAACACGCCCCGGTGTGGTTTGGGATTTGCAACACCGTTGGTGGGTCCTTAACCTTAATGCTCCTGTGTGGCTCACAGAACGCTTTGTGTGCTGCGAGGGCTGGAGAAGGCTCCAGTGGACCTTTCGTGTAGAGTTCAAGCACTGTTTTCCTCAACTGTGCAATTGTATTAAAAGGCGCGTCTGTTGTTGACAGTGACAGTTCATTTGGCTCTGACCTCATGCCAACATTTATTTTACGAGGAGAAAGATCACCTACCATCAAAGTTATGACAGGTTATTAACAGAATGACACAGTTTAAACATGAAGGACTAATTCTGATATGTTGCTTTATCCAAAGTGAATATTTGAGGGTTAAAGCATATCATGTGTGTAGTAGTTGGATAAAAACAAATTTCAGGACTTAAATTTGTTTTTGAGCTCATTTCTAAATGGAGGATAAAGGAAGTAAAGAAGGACATTACAAAAAAAACCTCATAAAAGTGCTTAACAGGAAGTTTATAGAAAGTAAAGAGAAAGAAACTAATATTAATTGAAGAGGGAAGTAAGCAAGTAAACAGGACGTAAACCAGAGGAAAATATTAAATAAAAAAAGAAGTATCGAAGTAAAAAGAATGTAAGTATAAGCTAAGTAGCAAGGAAGTAAAGAAGGAAGTAAAAGGGAAGGTCAAAGGAAGAAAGGAAGTGTTAAGAAAGGAAGTAAACAAAATAAGTGAAGAGGAAGTAAAATAAAAAAGAGAAGCACAGAGGTAAAATCGAAGGAAAGGGAAATAAAAAAAACTAAATCTGATGGAAGTGCAAAGATACTAAGCTAGAAACTAAAGGAGGAAGTACATAGTAAAAAGGAAGTAAAGAAGGAAGCAGAAAAGAAAAGTTTAAAAGGAAATAAAAGTCGTTTCTAAGTCACTTGCAGCTTTTATGCTACAATTTCACAGTTTGGTGTCACAGTGTCTCAAACCTGAAGATGCACTTGTTTTCAGTTCAAAAGCGCTTCAGTCTGTCTCACTGAAAATTCAGCGTTTGCTCCAAGGCTCTGATGTGAACTTTCGAAGCCTTTGTGTGCTTTGTTAGTGTCTGAAAACCTGCAGCCTTTCTGTACGAGACTAAGCTTTGGATGCATTAATAAATGTTAATACTCTTGTGCATACATTTATACCTGTGTAAGAAGTTTTCACTGTTTTATTGCACTTGTTATGAAACTCTTGAGAGCCTTGAACAAAATGCATATGCCCCTTGTTCGAGTGCATCCACACCTACATCATCTTTTCTGTAAAGGTCAGCCGTAAACATATAGTTTTAACTCTGAGTGCAGAAGCCGAGTGGGAAGTTTGGAGCTCCAAATGCTCCTCTTCCTCCTCTGAAGACAATTTTGCTTTCTCTACAGAAAAATAACAGCTGAGAGAGAGAAGGAGAGAGAGAGAGAGAGAGAGAGAGAGCACAAAGTGATTTTGCCATTTGGGCACTCAGGCAGGTACTTAAATCATTCACTGTTGCTGTAAGCAACTTAATTTTGTCTGGATTTTGCAGAATTTCTTCAAACAAAGACTGCTGTGTCTATGATTTATTAGGTGATCCACATGATTAATAAACTAAACCCTGCAAACAAGCAGCTGGGACCATCTGTACGTCAGTCATGGACATAATTATAAGCATGTAGCATGTTGTGAGAGAGCAGGAATGTTGTTTACTGTGGCAGGTTTAATTACTTCTTCTGCAAGTTCCTGTATGATGTACGGCATAAAGGTTATGCAATCACAAATTATCCAGCTCCACTTACATTTCGAAGGACCACAGGACTCTGGGGATTGCATCACTTAAGCAGTGTTAAGGCAGCACAATCAGCGGGACCCTCTCGACCTGAAACCGTGGCTGCCCCCACATCCTCCACTGGGACGCCAGTGTTTACCGCCCGGAGTGGCTGGAAATTAATTGGCTCCTTGGGCTGCCGTACGTTCCCCCTGTCAGTGCGATGGCCTCCCCTCATTGCCCTGTCACTTTAAGTCGAAGTGTATTAATGGACTGTGTGGGCCATTGATTCCTAATTCCTCCCGACGTCGACATCGGGGATAAATATTGCTTGGCACGGTCGTCTTCGGGCTTATTGTAATCAGCATTGTTATTGATCGCCTGCCCGAACCCCCAAGAAGTAATCTATTTTAAATACACTTTCAGTAAAAAGGGGGAGTGTTTGGGCCTCGTCTCAGCCCACTGTCGTCATGTTGGCCATGAAGGGGCACATAGCCGCTTTTGCAAAAGGAATATAAGAAAGTTGAAAGTGTCCCGAACTTGTGAAATGAAAGGGACAGAAAGTGAGAGGCATTCAAACAGGCTGACATGGAGAAATATTGCAAGAGTCTCCAAATATGCTTAGTGAGATATGTCTTCTTTCTTGTATAGGTGGTCTCCGGGTGGTCTCTGTCAGCATATATATGTGTGTGTGTGTGTGTGTGTGTGTTACGCGTCTGTCTCGGGGAGGTCGGCGGATGATTGATGAGGACTCAGTCGG
>JAQFJA010000017.1:6117367-6127462 GCA_029874485.1 Naso brachycentron
CTTCTGTTTGGTGCTTGCCACTTTAAGAAAGTTTAACAAAGTTAACTGTCCTTCGAACAAAGAGCTGACAGTAATCCCTGAAGCAGAGAGCAGAGTGCAGCGGTGTCTGAGCGGAGCAGGAGGACCGGGCATGGACCTGTGCGCACGCCTATATAAGGAAGTCCAGCACGCATTAACTTCACTGGAAAAACAATGTTAAAAAAAAAAAACACTGTAAAACACAGCATACAGAGCCAACTGCAACAACCTGCAGGGCTCACTTCCAAATGCACGTACCTCATTATGTGACCTCACATGTGAATATGTAAATTACATTAAAAACACATTTTCAAATGTAGCCTGCTTGCAGTGGATGTAGTTTGAGTATAAACAAGATAAAGACATGCTGATAAGAAAAAATTTAAAATAATGTAGTTTGAGCTGTGAAACTCCTTTGGTCCAGCAAACTGAGTTTCAGTAAAAACACAATTTAGGAGCACGTCATCTAAACAAATAATTCAGCCACAGTTCCAGTCAGTTTTTTTTGTTTGGGGACCTAGACTACATTAATCAGGAGCCCCTTCTCCTTTCCTCGCTTGAGACTCACTATGCAAATTGTTCTGATCAACTGCCTTTATTAAATTGGCTTGTTTATTGCTGTATCCCCTCAGCTGGAGGCCCGAAAAGTAGCCATTGTATCTCAAGATGGAGATGGAGTTTGAGCTGCTATCTGCGTGCGAATAAATAAAAAAACAAACAAAAAAAAGAAGTCCTTTCACAAAGCTGACCAGGTGTGTTTGACATGACCATCTGAGTGATTGGCTCCATCTCGGTATTCACTGATGCCATGATAGATGGTAGCTGTTGTCAGCAGATCTACATGTGTGCCATAAAAATAGACGCGCCGTGGAAGATAAATCAACAGAGATGAAAAGTGGAGGCGCGGCACCACATTTCCAACCCGAAGCATTTCATTTCCCCTCTTCCTGTTCATTTCCCCCGGAGAGCAAGCGCATGTGTCAAGCTCCCACACAAAGAAGGAGGCTGTATTTTAAACGACTGCAGCCCATACGTGTGTGTGCATATGTGCGTTCACATGCAAAAGGAGAGATAATTGCCTTGTTCAGTGGGCTTTGCTGTTAAAAATTCCCCTTTCTAGTCAATATGGAAATCATGTGGCGGTTATGATACAGTGATGTGCAACGCCGTCCTTGTCGGTAATGTCAAAGGGCCTGTTGTTATTACTGTCTGCTCTGAAGCCACACGCTATGGAGATAATGTGAGACAAATAGCCAATACAATCTCATTTAGTATCTTTAAAAGCACAGCCACTATCGATGATCCCCAGATTAGACTGAAGCTAATCAATCACAGTACTTGAGTAATATTGAGCAAAGCAAAACTATGTTGAAAGTGCCGTCGATTTGCCGATACTTCCCAAACGCCGGATAAAAAGAGTGGGCAACTATTGAGCTATTGATATGAAGCCTATAATTTGTATTTTTGTTCCTTTTTCTTCACAATTCCAATTTTAACGTCTCTTTTCGTCTCCTCACAGATGCCCATTAAATGGATGGCTCTGGAATGCATCCACTACAGGAAGTTCACCCATCAGAGTGACGTGTGGAGTTACGGTGGGTGATAAATGGTGGTAAAGTAATAAGTCCAAAAATGTGGAAGTCAGTTAGGATTTTTGCACTTCCGGTTCCCTCGTCTCAAAGTGTGTTTTTTGAATAGGTTTTCAGTAAAATGCCTGAAAAAAGGTCTGCGGTTTAGACAGGCTAAAGATATTTAGACATTTTGTTCTGTAACATAAAAAAAAACAGTATAAACCCAATTTTTGAACTGTTAACGGTTAATATTTCTTAAAAAAGGTGGTTGCTAACAAGTGGCTCATTGAGACTACAGTGTTTCTCAGGGACGTTAGAAGTCATCACGTGAAAATGGTTTCAAATCCTACGATAAGATGAAGAAAGAAAACTCCCTCTTTCAGTCTGAATCCATTTTTCTTCTCAATGTGTTGCCCATTCAATCTGAAATTGTACATACATCGTTGAGAATTGTCATAGGCAGAGAATGACGAAGCCGTTTGTCTCATTTACCCATGGCCTGTGCCCATTTTGTACTTGATAAATAATGCTTCTTCTTATGCCTGTGGAGTCAATGAAAACATACTTCCCATTGCAACTCACATTGTGTTCGAAAGCGGGGCTGCAGGGCTGAAGGGCTTTTAGCTGTACAGCCCTGCCATGACAGAGAAGAGGTGAGGACAACTCTCTTTGGCTCTCTGTAATGTTCACAGTTTTTCTTCATTAAAATACAAGAGAGAAGGCGAGCAGGCTGAGAGCTCGAGTGCGCTGGAAAGCTTAAATGACAGAATTACAGCACATTTTTTGATTCTTTCACAGCAGTTAAAAACCTTTGATTCAATACTGTGCTGCAAGTGGCGATACCGTTGGTCAGGACAGGACTGTTTTAAACAGGCACTGTAACGTTACGGTAAACTCATCTGCAGCTCCATCGACAGCAGCGACAGCTGCACAGAGGTGAAGTTGTGTACGTTCAATCTAAAAACAGTGTGCATCATCACAGTGGATAAATGTTTCTTAAAACACAAAACAGCCACAGGCAGTGGGTAGATGAGACAAAGGGCGTTGTCAGTTTCCACCCATGGCAATTCTTAATGCCCATGTGTAATTTCAGACTAACTGGGCAACCCGGCGAGGAAAAAAAGACTGCTCGTAGTGGCAGCGCGCATATCCGTCAGCGTTTTTCTGCAGGAACCGCGTCGTTAACTTCCGTGTTGGCCTACAAAAGCTTGTCATCCCTCTGCTACTCTATTCTCATGCCACCTGTTGGAGGAAAAAAGTCAATTACCTGAAATCCTGTTTCTTTATTTGCATCTTCTCCTCTTATCCATCTTCTTATTACAGAGTTCCCCTCATTATCAGCCTCTGAAAACATGAGCCATGTGTAAATCTGTGTGTACTGTACTGTGAATCCAGGAGCTTGCTAAACAATGGGCACAGTTTGTAAAACTTGCTCTCAGATTTGTAAACTCCGAGTACGGATTTACACTTGGCTCCTTCTTTTCGTTCTCTGCTGACACCAGGATGGTTTCAAAGCTTATCTTGTTCTCTGTTGTTCTCCGGCTCTTTGTCTCACCCTCCCATCTCTCCCTGTATTTCTCTCTTTTCTTCCCCACCCCTCCATCTTCCAGGAGTGACCATCTGGGAGCTGATGACATTCGGAGGCAAGCCGTACGACGGTATCCCCACGAGAGAAATCCCAGACATTCTGGAGAAAGGGGAGCGTCTGCCCCAGCCTCCGATTTGCACCATAGATGTCTACATGGTCATGGTCAAATGTAAGAAAAACACACAGATTCTTACAAATCAAAAAAATCCAACACACATACACTCACAGCGAAGCATGAGTGTGGAAAATATGGTTTATATGGGGCATAGAAGAGGACACACATGCACTTTCCAGACGTACTTTTACATTGTGGAAGAAAATAAATGTGATTAATATAACAGTAATAATAAAAAGTGATAATAAAGTAATAAAATACAAACCTCCCACTTTAAAAAAAGGCTTAACTGAAGAAGAATGGGTGCAGAGTATCCTAACTCCAGCAGTCCACCGGATGCATGTGTGTTCTGGAGTGACTCTGCCGTGTGTTTGCTCCGTGCTCCGCCGTCCATCAACCCCTACCGGCTGCGTTTAGGCTGCGTTTAGGCTGCGTTTAGGCTGCGTTTCAGAGCGCAGCACAGCCGGTCAGCTGAAGTTGTGAGACTGCAAGATTTTGCAGTAATTTACAGAATCAGGTGCGACTGCTGCCTCTGAAAACCTCTGATCTGTTGACTTCAGGCCTGACTCTGCACAAAATGGCAGCTTATTCATGAAGTTAGGTGAAATATGATCTGGCGTCAACCCCGAGTGTTTTATTCTGAAATTAACTTCCTGGCCCACTCGATCTGCTCTGTGCTGAACTGCAGCGTTGTGTTCTGACATCTGGCAAAAAAGAAGCCTTGCATATCTGCTGCGGGGGGCTCTGGATCACCGGAGCTGCGACAAAAGTCAAATTTAAAGGCAGCACGTACAGTCATTCCACAGCTGCCATGTTCCTCTACATCACACCGCATGTGGTGCTGCCTCTGGTGGCCAGAGGGTACATTGCATTAATTTTTAAAAAGACTTTTTTTGGCGGTGGTGCAGTTGAAAAGTGTAATTTGGTAAAATGAAAATCGTTCCTACATACATGAAAGTGCTCACAGCAAAATCTGAGGATTGTCTGAAGTAACCATGTTGTGATTCTCTGAAAGAAACATTGCAGTTGAGATTTTTTAAATGTTTTTTGTTTTAATTCTTTAGTTACTTTGAGCACCACAAGCTGAGTGCCGTCTAGTTTTGTTATTTAAATAGAAGGCAGACATCGCTGTGGCCAACTTAGCAAGTCACACCAAAACTTTTTAGATGTATAAATGGCACTATCGTCAGAAAAATGTTTATTTCTGATTTTAGGTTGAACTGTAAAATAAGTGCAAGCATAATGGGCGCTTTCAGACAAGTTTTGATCCCAAGCTTGCTGTTCATCTGTGCTTTCACTCCTCTACGCTAAGCTAAGCTAACCTGCATCTGGCTGTAGCTTCATTAAAATGGAAAGACATTAGAGGGGCATCCATCTTCTAAGTTCGTAGATCAGTCTTTCAGGTAATAAGTTCCTGCAAGAAAATAAGCAGATGACACAAAATGTTGAACTTATTACTCACTTATTTTAACTGAGAAACATTTTATGGATAAAAAATAACCAAATGTCCTGCTCTGCCTAATGCTTCCATATGTATCAGAGATAGTTTCCTCAGTACAAATGGAATAGCAAAGTGTGTGACACCTAAATATTGTACATCTCGTGTAAAAATGAGTCGTCTCTTTCTATATATCACACATTCAAAACATAATTGTCGGCTCGGCCACAGGTGGCAGCATTAAAGACGATGTTACAGATCAGCACTCCAGCACACTGAGCGTCGAGGCGCATATTATGTTTTCTTATTCATAAATCCTGTTTATAAGCTGCCGCAACTCAGCTTGAGGTGCCACAGATGAGTTGCAGTTTAATAAAAGGGTTCGTGTTTTTAATATTCATCTGGTGAGGCCTTATTTGAGCTGCGGGGCCTCGATTTGAGGCTGCAGGAGGAGTCGATATGTTAAAAGGGAAGATGAGGAAACGAGGCAGAGAAAAAGAGGTTGGTGGTTTATGGTCTGCAACATGCAGGCTCCGTCCTCAGCAGAGATTAGCTCACATCCTTGTTCGAGTCATCCTCCATCTGGACTACCACACCTCCCTCCGCCGCAACTCGCCATCCAGCCTGTACAACTCGTCCAACTCCTCCCCAAATTCGCCAATGTCCCATCTTGCACTCCTTCCCCTGGAGCTGGTGAGGGATCCACCCTCCCATATTTCCAGGAATCAGTCCAGGCGTACATGGCAGTCCGTGCTGTCAGATCTGCCAGCTATTGGCTGCCTGCGTGTCCTTCTCCTCGCATCAGTCTGCTCGCAGCTCTGCCCAGCCTGAACCCAACGATGGTGGAGTGACTTTTCTGTCGTCTGTTTGTGGCTGAAAATCTCATAAAACCTCACATCAACTTCTCCCCACTGACTTTTCTCACCGCCATCATAGTTCTTTTTCTTTTTTAATTATCTCGCCTTTTTTTATGCTGCATGAATATTGTATCTGCACTATGAATACACTTCTTATTATTGACTGCTCGTAGCTCTGAATTTAAACTCGTTCTGCTGCTGCTCTCATTGTGAGTCGCTCTGGATGAGGACAACAGCAGAGAGCTTAAAATGCCAAATGTGTTGAAAGAGAATGATGTGATTGGGCTTGAAGTTTGATATCAAAACATGTTCCCCTGACAAAAATGTTAATCCAGCTGAAATGTCATAATATCTAATTGTTTTTTTTTCTGTTGTTGTTGTTTTTTTCCAAATGAAAAACTGTTGCCAGTGGCTCTCGACAGCCTAGAAGCAAACCATGAAAGCCCTGCAGCGATTTAGCCTAATAACAATGCCAACTGCTTTCTGTCTTTCCCCCTGGAGGAAGAGAATACATTTAATGCACCACATAAAATGTGACTGGACAATAATGTCATAAATGCTGAGGTCAGAGGGATTCCCAGAATTTAACAAGCAGCAAATAAACTTGGGTGTTCACACACATTCCTGATTTATTATTAATCTTGAAAGCAGCTGTCATTTTTTTTTTCCCGCTTTATCTACAAGTTTAAAATAAAAAACAATAGAAATATAGAGTAAAAAGTCTGTGCAAATTGGAAAAACATTATTTTCTGAGTTTGTCACCTCACAGAAAATAATGTTATTAAACTCCCAGCCAAATTTGAATGAATAAAAAAGTTGGTAAGTAAATAAGAGGAGGTTTAAAAATCATGATGAAATCAAGCAGATTTCTGTGCTTATAGGTAGGTAGATAGATAGATACATAGATATACATACAAAACTCTGAAATCACTTCACACAGACTTTAGTATAACATTGTAAATCATAGTGCAATGCTAGAACAGCCCTTAAAGGCCCACACGCACACTAAGCACACAAAAATCAAGTGACGTCAGGTGAGCGTCACAGTGGTGATCAGAAATAGCCAAAACAGTTCAAGCACAGAGTCAAACTAGCAGGAGGGTCACGCCGCCCCATCAAAAGCCAGAAGGAAGCTCTGCAATTGGCCGCATTAATTCTAATTACACGTTGACTGAGAGCCGTTGTTTGTGAGTCGGTGCGCCGTCACACTCCGTGCCCCGGCGCCTCGCTGCCACCCCAATAAAGATGAAATAGAGTTTGATTGCTGGAGTAATTGCACCTCATTTAGGTAATGTGCCTGCGTGAGGGCGCTGGAAGCGGAAATTAGATGAACTGAGCGGAAGACGGGCAGGCCGAACGACAACAGAGAGGGTCAGGGTTTGTTTAAGGAGAGCTAACTTTAGACCGACCGCGGTGATGGTGGTTATGGTTAAAAAAACAATTAGGAGCTTTAACAGAGAGGAAGCACAGATTCCGGTTTGTTAACGATGTAGTGAGGATAAACAATTATTTCGAAGCAATTATATTTGGCTGGCAGTCCCCTGCTGTGGACTGCTAGAGGCACCCAGACCCCACTTTGGCTCACACTGCTGTAGAATTTGTAATAGGTATGCAGACACTGAAATCAGCAGCTCAGTTTGCTTACTGTCTAATCTGAGCTGAGGCACCACCTGGCCTCTCACTTCACCTGCAGGGGTTTGCTGTGTTTACCGCAGCTTGGCCTCAGGAAGAGAAAAGTCGGCGAAGGATCAAAATGAAAAAACACTTTCCTCTAACTTAATAACTACCTCTGAGTTGCCCTTGAGCAACGCATTTAGCCTTTAAAATGTGTGGACTTTATTAATGTAAACACCGTGCTCTCCTATTCAGTGTTCTCTTGCTAAATGACGGTTAAAGTTAAAAAGGTTCAAATAGATTCAATTCGTGTCGAGATGTGCGTTCTTCTCTGAACTTGCAGAGGGATGATACTTTAACGAGCATCTTCAGAATTTTTGCAAGCATGTTTTTTCAAATGTGCACGCTGAAGGACGAACGTGACAGAGCAAATCCGAAAGAGGGTCAACAGCAGTCTTTCAGTCAGAACAGAAATGAAACTAGCTAAAGGCTGAGAAAGTGGAAAGATCAGACAGTGTTGTGGGGAAATGCACACACACGTACTGCAAGTACAACTTTAGTTTCGTGCATCTGTTTATCTCTCTCATTCTGCTCCGTCTTTCTTTCCCCCAGGCTGGATGATTGATGCAGACAGCAGGCCGAAGTTCAAGGAGCTGGCTGCTGAGTTCTGCAGAATGGCTCGAGACCCCCAGCGGTACCTTGTCATCCAGGTGTGTTTGCCTAAAGAGGCGCTCGATAATGAGGATTTCCTGTGCAACCATCCACTTCCTGGGCAAATAATTAATTGAAACAGAACATGACCTTCTGAGATTTTTTTTTTTTTTTTCCGGTTGTTATTAGAGTATAACTTATGTAAATGAAGTTGTCACATTGAATTAAATGTTTTATTATGTCACATGCGCGTTGTTCAGGGAGACGACCGCATGAAGCTCCCCAGCCCCAATGACAGCAAGTTCTTCCAGAGCCTTCTGGACGAGGAGGACCTGGATGACCTGATGGATGCCGAGGAGTATCTGGTGCCTCGCGGTTTCAACATGGCTCCTCCGTCGTACACGACCAGGCCTCGCGTGGACTCCAACAGAGTAAGCACACTGCTTAGAAACACAAATACAGACAGCTGTAAGGATCGTGATTGGGGTTTGTGACCGTTCGGCTATGACCCAACGGATATGTCGGTTTGTTGACATGAATGGGCGATAGCAACGTAGGATTTATCTTCTCCCTGCTCCTTTTCGACCGTGGAGTATGATGTCATTATGAATTATTAAGTTTATTTTGGGAAAACTTTATATATTACCTTGGTTGGAACAAAAAAGGAATGGAAAAAAAGAAAAAATCACCCTATCACAGATATATCGGTATACTAGTGTATGTGTTCTATGATATGTGCCTAAATCAACATAAGGCTACTGATTTAAAATAGTCTAATCACACAGTTTGTCCCACAGACGGCCATCCAGCCTTCCATTTAATAACTTACTGTTCAGAGCACCGATGTTTGGAATAGGAATGACATTTGAAGCAATTTCCTTGATCGATCATCAATTATCAGTTAATCATTATGTCCTTTAATTAAAAATGCCTGTGGCAGAGAGTAGGAAATCTGGCTTGTTTTTCCTCCATTAAAGACGAGCTGCACTGCCTGTTTCTGCAGCATCAACTGCTGTGCTGTGATGTAATCGCTTTTCAAACAGTTAAACAACCAATGAACGGGCTTTAGGGGCGGGACATAAGTTGGAGGAATCTGATTGGAGTATTGTTGTCAAGTTTTGTTACTCCTTGGCAGCCGTCACTAGAGCTTTGCCAAATTTTAACACCCAGCTAGCTTTAGTTTATTTGATATTTACAGGTTTATGTAACAGGTAAGAGCAGCTGCACGTCCACTGGATGGCGGACTTGGCCCTTTAGCTGAGTGGCGTCCATTCCTGTCTCTATTACCAGTGGACTGATGCCGAGAAGGCGCCTTCCTGGTGTCTCGTCCCGGTGCTGCTATATTTCTATTGACAGGTCGATTGGCGTGAGGTAATTGGTTGAATTTAAAAAATGATGCAACCAGTAATGGCCCGAGTCGATGCCTGCGTCAGAATTCCAGGAGTTTTGTTTCAAAAGAAAGATGAAAGTTCCATCTTTTGGCTGACTTTAATTTAAAAATACGAAAAAATTCATTTTTTGATATACATTTATAAATTTGACTAAAAAGGGAGCAGGGGTACAGTCCAGAAGATTTGAAAGTGCATTTTTGAGTTCAGCTCGTCTTCAAATCTTCATTCCAAGGAGAGCTTATAGTCCAACAACAATCCTTAAACTGTTCAGCTTGAGAAAGATTTGTGAGCCCGAGGCTCCGATCCAAACATGCTCAAACTGAGGCGATGGTTGGTTGAGAGGAGGATGCACTGACATTAACCAGAGCCGGATGTATGTTATTTAAGGGGTACATCATTGGGGTCGTTGTTGTGTTGTACTTACACACGGCTTTGCGTGTTTACAATGAACTTTGCCGTCATTTAGTTCCCAATGGACCCACGTCAAACTTAGCATCATGTTTATGTTTGATACGTACAGCAGCTGGTGGGCAGCTGAGTATTTCTGTTTTCTCTGTCTCCTAAAACTCCTTGAGTATCGCTCCCCACTGGTAATGCCGAGGTCAGACTACACAACATCAGACCTATAATAGCCCAACCGGAAAGACGCTCAGAAACGATCCATGAGCATGAGGCGCGACAGTTGATCGTTTCATCTCGCATATTACGTCGTAATGGACGACATCCGACGTCGCATGTGGGACGCCTCACAACAGAAAGACTAGCGTGTTTGAGTTTTTGTTTATCTCCCCCAATGGCTTGTCAGTAGTAGTCTGTGGCGAGCGCTTCCTTGCCGGTGACGTCACGCATGTC
>JAQFJA010000017.1:6157380-6168391 GCA_029874485.1 Naso brachycentron
CTGATTATGATGACTGTAAAAATAACGCTTCGCTGCGTATTTGTTTTGCAAAATGGAGCCAATTTGCTACATTAAGACCATATTTTGCAAAGATTTATTGAAAGTTGCAGTTGTTGTTAAGAGTTGAGAACTTTCCTAGAGTATGAACTCTATCCTGGCAACAATGCAAATAATTTAGCTGTAAGCTCGGGCTTCATTTTGAATCCCTCTCACATCATTTGTTGTGGGCTCGCTCCGGAATGCTGACATTTTCCTTAAAAATAAGGTCTTCGGCCCTCTCCCAGTAACACGTGTTTAAAATGGGACTCCCCTATATTGTTTTTTATTGATTCTGTCATGGCAACCTTGTAGCACAGCTCTGCTTCATAATTGGATTGCTACATTGGACACAATAAGCCTCAATTCCCCAGCAAAGAGCCGGAGAGAGAAGCAGAGGAAGACGGAAATGCTCGTCTGTTTTGTGTCGCTGCAAAGCTGCAGAGAAATGAGTAACAAAGATCAGATTTCACACGAATGGTTGTGTGATAGAGGCGTATTTTTCTGTGTGAATAAGAACAGGATGTTAGATGAAAGAGGAAGAGGCTTCCTGATTGCATAGAGGGGTGTACCTTGTGTGCAAACACTAATTTAAACCCAAGGAGTCGCGTTAATAATCATATGATTAGAGTCATGATGAAGGATAAGATTTTTTGTATGTGTCCTCAGGCACAGTGCATTCCGCGAGAGATATTCAGGGAATATTAAATACTTCTCTCTCCGTTTTTGGAGTTTTAGTAATTTGCTATATTCAGATGCACAGATTTACCCGACCAGGAAAGTGGCTGTCAAGACATAAAACTGCAGAAGAACGTTGTCATCCTGTCCAAATAGAGAGTTTGTGATTTTAGCTTTTAATTATGAACTCTGTCAGAAGACTGTCAAAGTTTCATTGGATCCAGATCAGTTTGAGACGTCCCCTTTGCAGAGCAACACCAACAGACTCGTCTGCTTTAGTTTAAAGTGTAGTCACATAGAAAAATTGTATTTTAAAGCTAAAGTCTATAACTTTCTCCTTGTTGCTCCCTTCTGCAGTGATGGGAGGCCTGCCAGGGGCAATGGCCTACAGTCGGTTTGTCCACCACTTTGATACAAACTCAGATACCTTTTAAAACAATTTCATTGTACAGTCATTTGTGGTTCCCTTTTTTTAAGTAAAATATCTCAACAAATTCTAGCCATCAACTGCCATCAACATTTATAGAATCATTTGTGGTTCCCAGAGGATGAACCCTGGTGACGGTGGTCTTCCTGTAAGTCAATATAATCAGGTAATTTTAAGAGAAAATTGTGTCACTCGACACTTTCATTTCATGTACATGAAGTGCTAATGTCACCATGGAGATAGTTTTCACTGAACGTCCTTGTTTATGTTCTGTCTTTTGTGCCAAATATGGAGGGTATAGATTAAAGACAGACTAAAAATAAACCAGCTGTATACCAGTCGGGATGATATAATGCAACTAGTTAAACAAGCTGGCTGGAGCCTTTCACCAAAACATAATTTGAAAATGTTGAGCGACTCTTTAATTCCTGTCGAGCAAGACTTATTAAATATGTTGAGAGACAAATCATAAATTGCCTTAAAATTGGAGGTAAAATATCTCAACAACTACCAGCCATCAACTGCTATTAACTTCATTCATGGTTCCCAGAGGACAAACTCTGATGACTGTGGTGCCCCTGTAACTTTTGCATTGACATCAACCTGAAGGCCAATTTGTGGTTTGTGTCTCGACACATTTGATAAGTGTCACTTGACAGAATTAGGTCATTTCAACAGAAAAATGTGTCACTCGACACTTTCATTTCATGTACCTGAGTCATTCATGGTTCCCAGAGGATAAACCCTGATAATTATGGGGATCCAAGTCTCCAGCAGGTTCATGTGTCTGGTGACACAATGAAATGACTCTACCTCTGTTGGAAAGATTATAATGGCATTTGCTGCAGACATGCATCATTCATGTCAGCGTTGGCCATCATCAGATCCAAATTAAAATCTGCTCAATACTAAAAAAAAAAAAGGCGTCAGACTCATTAGCAGAACGAGTCAGGTGTAAAAATACTGGCCTTAATTTTGATGCATGAACAGGAACATGAGTTGAAACAGTGGACTTTATCTGCCCCGTCAGCCAAGACGGACGCAGCCCAACAGGCCATGACGTGCTCTTTATCAAGAGCAGCATCGAGAGAGTTTCCAAACAGAGAGAAAAGTGCCAGATTGTTTGTTTTTCACTTCTGCAGGATACTCAGATATTTTATCAGTTTTTATTTTTTATTTTTTTTAAGATTTTAACCTTTGAGATTTCCTGGCTGGTTTGGCAACACCCGTAGTAACCCTGCCAAGTGCAGTTTATTACTACAGCAAACACGACTTGAGCAGCATCGTCTGAAATACAACAGAAAGGCAGCAAAGGCAAAGAATGTTGTTGTAAAAGAATTCAGGCAGTAATTGGTGCCTTTCGTGATTTGATTTCCTGCTCCTGTGGCGTCTTCATAATAAAAGCTATCTCTTAAATCGCCAGGTGAACTTTTTATGCGATTGGCAGCAGTATGGCATGTTGAATTTGCATTAGCAGTCAGCTCCAAAGCAGCATAAAGAAACAGTGAGCTGCATCATTTCCTGTGAATTCTGGGCCTGCTGCTAAATAGCTCTCCCCATCAATTCATAACACTTGTCAGTTACCTCCTAGGATATTCATTTTGTAAAATGCACCATTAGAATCAACTTCTTTTCGTAAACTAAGATGGTCTTTTAGCGTCTGATTTAAAGGAGAAAAGTTTAGGTTTTCACCCAGAACACATTCAAAAAGTTGAGCTATATTTGCAGTGACAGGAGGAAGATGAAAACTGCTCGTTCAGAGGATGAGAAAGATGTTACCAAAAACAAAATGCGGCTTTAGTCTCGCAGGATTAATATTTTACTGAGACCTTTCACTTCACAAGAATGCACAAACAGGTAATTTGTGCTGGAGGTTTCACAAACAACCGACATGACAGGCTGAGGCAAAATTAAAATCGCCTGCAGTCCCTGCAATTATTACAAATCACTGGATGTCCACAGCTCATATTGATCCTGTGCGCAAAGAAGTATAGCAGGAGTGACAGCTGTAATTTGTGCCAAAAAGTTTTGTGATGTCCCAAAGAGCAGCAGGAGGAGGAGGAGGTCGCAGCCATCATGTTTACCTCCTCTGACAGGATCTCTCTTTGTTGCCTTTGTCTCCTGTTGAGTTGGAGCAAAGGGAAATGGAGAGCGCAGCGGCACAGCAGATGGCATCTCGCACCCTCGCCGTCCCCGGAGCCCACTCAGTGACCAGTGCCATGCTGCCACTCTGGGCACAGACACTGTGAGGCAGAATTCATTAGCAGGATCAGGCTGGCAATAAGGAGGCCTGAAATCGCGAGGATTTCGCCTGTCGGACTTGCGCCCGACATTTCCTGTGTCATTTCCTCTGCGAGGTGCTCAGTTTGTCAGCCTAGTTGTTGCTGCGAGCGTTAAAAGCCCCACAACCGATGAATGATTATCACTTAACCTTGTGGTGGAGATCCGCGAAAAAAAACGAGTCATTGGTTCGGGAAATGAAACTACCTTGAGCTAAACCAACTGTGTGTAAATACTCTTTGTGGCCACACAGCAAAACAAACCCATATAGAAGACACAGTCCTTCACGAGGGAGTTTCAAACACCTCACTCTGTCACACTGTCTGAATTGTGGTGGCGATAAATGGATCGAGGCGACCAATTCACAACACAATAACCTTTTGCCAGCACGCTCTAACCTTGTTGCTGGCCGCATCTCAGCCTCTTTTGTTTGGCCTTTTTATACAAATTACATTACCGTCTATTGGTGCTTTTAAAGCAAACTCCAATTGAAGACTCTGAATTGGAATGAAACAGAAACAGACACTTGTGCTGAGGCGCAGCTGCATCGTCAGTTTTAAGGTCATAGTGGCATTTTTGTATTTAAATCACCCCTCAATCGCTCTCTGAAAGATGGTGAAGTAACGAAAAATGGCAGGTCCAGGTCAATGAATGCTTAGCTGCTGCAGAACCTCTGGGGCCGTGTTTGAAAACATCCCAGCTTTTCGAATGAAAACTTGTTTTCATTTTTGCTGCACAGAAGCTTTCACTTTGACAACGTCGCAGCAACACTTAACGGTAATATTCCGTCGTCATTTCCTCCCTTTGTGCACAAAACATGTGATGATTCTATCTGCTGTCCACCAAGATATCAAAGATATTTCTCCTCTCTCCACATCTGGTATCGTCTGCTGTTTTCTTGTTCATAATCTTAAATTGGCACAGGATGAGCACAGTTGGTCAGCTTCTATTTCCGTCCAGTCCAGTCAGCCTGCCTGTTTATCAGTGTGTCTCACACAACTTAGTCCCCAGAAAGCGAGAGAAGCTGCAGCTCTGCTCCTTATTACATATTCCCCCTGAAGAACTCCACACTATGTTCACTGAAAACTCTGGCTCCCGAGACAGACTGACTGACTCTCACTCTCTTACAAACAACATGACTCCTGGATTTCCAGACCTGAGCAGAATAGCAAGAAGGGAGGAGATTCACATGATAGAATATGGGTGTATAGTTACCGCCGGATTGATCACAGCTGCAGAGAAGTAACCTTGAGGACTGCAAAATCATATAGGAAGGAAATCTAACATAACACAACAAGTCATCAGATTTAACAAGCAGTTGCAGCCTCAGCAACATGATCTGATTGTGCCAGACTCAATTAGTCAAACACCTCCTGCCAAAATGGAATATTTTCTTAATTTATACAATTTTCCCTCCCAATAAGCCTCAGAGTAAATAATGATTTCACCACATGCCTCTGTTTGACTCACACTTAAATCTGTCGTGTCTGAATGTAATGCAATATGCATTATCAATTTGTGTCTATAAGGAGCGCTGGGGTTGCTTTGGAAGCTCAGGTCCAACAGCGCCACCCTCTGGCCAAATGAGAGACTGCAGGTGGCCACCAGTCTCCATGTGTGACTCATATTCCAAATTATGCATCCAGGATATGTGTCATCTTTGCAATATGAGGGGAAGTAGCTGTAATGTTCGTAAGTGCTGAGAGCGGAGGCTTTGGCTTGTCCATCAAATAAGTCTGAAAAGAAGTGGAAAAAGTCCAGGCAGTAGGTTTAAATATTATGGGATGCTGAGGTGTTTTTCCACTCTTTATTGAACAAGTTTGATGCTGTAAAATAATGATGTAGCCAGCGAGAGGAAGCGAAAAGATGAGGTGAGAACTGTGTTTTTCCTGGTATCTGAAAAAACAAAAACACACCCCATTCACAGAGGCGTCCCCACCCCTTCCTGACACTTCCACGGAGTCATTGAGGAAGCCTGACACCCGATCAGCCGGCAGCAAAACAAACTCCTCAAACCCGTCTCCTGAGAGGCCGTTTGAGGCCTCGCGTTGGGCTGCAAATCCCACGGCAACATCATGTCAGAGTTCCTCTGTGGTCTGCGACGGTGCACCAGAGACAACACATACACGTGGACGCACATCTACACACTCCCGTCTGTCACCGCTCACTGCCGGGGTTGCCGCAGACATGCGTTGACATCACAATTAAACCGAGAACGCCCCGGTGCTGCACAGTCATCCATCACATGCACCGCAAACGCACACACACACACACGCAAGAGCACACGAACGCAGAGAGCGTGCGGTGTGGCAGGAGTGTCTTCCTGCATGCTAAGAGGGAGGTATGCATCTCATGCTGGCAGCTCCACGAAGCATCTTGATTGGGGTGTGAAAATAAATTTTCAGCCTCAACTGGGCGGCAACCTACATTATTCTGCTCCTCTTGAGTGGATCTTCCTTTGAGATAAAAGAACAATATGCCTCTCACTTCTCTGTCACTGTCTTTGCCCTTTTTTCCCTTCTGTTTTTGAAAAAAAAAAAGGGATTAATATTATTACTATCCTCTACTTTTCTTGCTAATACCCCCAGAGTGAGTGCTCAGTCATGCCACAGAGGTACGGATAATTTCCAGAGTATCAACGATGCCTTCTTAAGGGCCCCTGGCACTCAGCAGGCAGGCGGCCCCGTGATTTTGATCTCATCAAGCGAGCACGTCCGCCTCCATTAGTCTCTGGCATTGTGCTCGAAATTGCTCTGACTTGTCGGGTGATTACCTCAAATGAACAATTAGGCGGCTGGCTGTCACAATAACTTGCTCCCCATCTGTGAATTGGCTCGCCAGCTTTAACGGCTGCTGCTGCCATCAAGGTGCTCCAAATAAATGATCCATTCTGGAGGGGAAATGTCAGCTCATAGCTCTCGTAATGAATTGATGCGCAACATCTAGTCGCATACACTGTAATGGGATGATGGAAGCGCTAATGCTGCTTTTGGACAACGAGTTGGCACGCAGGAAGTGTCTTGATTGAGCCGTGAGGAGTTCGGTTTATGGTGAATTAATTTTTGGCTGTAAAAGGCTAAAAGTACATTAGGGGGGAAACATGTGTTACCATGCACAAGATTCTTTACAAGAGTTTGAATGTATGTAATTTAATCCACGTGTCTCACAAGAGTATTGTGCTGAGTGTAGGGGGGACATCTACAGTAAATGAACAAAAATCTTCCTGTTTGTTACATGGAAAGTGTAAAAAAAATGGACATTGACTAAAAATCTTAACCAAATCTACCAACGGGTATAAGTGAAGTTACCTTGCCTAACCTTATCTTAAAGAACAGTGAAGATATTTTAAGCATGATGTAAAAACTGTCATCTGCCGGGCACATCCCAAAATATGTGACAATGCGTACTGTCCGCTACTGCACATGCTCTCGTGTATGATCGATTGCTCCACGCTCCAGTTCAGTTGTTACTACAGCATCACTGACTTTTTCAAGTCTTTTTTACAAGTATTTTCCAACCCAGATTTACTCAGTGTGTTGCCTTTCAGTCTTTGTTGTCAACAATCCTTTTTAGGTCAGGCTTGTACTTTGCTGTGGCCTTTCAAAGCAACTCTTTCACCTGTGTGAAAACAGAAATGTTTTGACTTGTTTTAGCGTAGAAAACACTGATTTCTCATTTCATTCAACAAAAAATAGAATTCCTCCCATCCAGGTAAGAATCTGCTCTTCTTCATGTCTTCCGAAACTTCAGCTTTTTCTATTATTGTCTGTACCATGTTGACACATACTTAGTTGTAGCAGCACTATTCATAGTATGGCTAAAAAGATTAAAGAGGTGTAGCCACTAATCTAACCTCATGTGCTGCCAGATCATTGTTTCCAGTATGAACGAACCAGCTTTTCCAATCCACACGGCTGGACAGTCTGCGGATGTCCATGGACTCGCAATGCAGACAGTTCGGCCCTTAAGGCAGTTCTTGTTCATGGTGGGACCTTTTTTGGATTTTAAAGCAACACTATGTAACTTTGACTGCAACCCACTGCTTTGAAAAACTTAACGACGCACGTTAATACATCGCACAAAACCGCAATTTCAGTAAAATCGGGTCATATTTTACAGAGAAAATGACCGCTGGTTTTCCCTCTGATGTTCGACGACTGCTCTGTCTGTCTGCAGCCTTTAATTTTAGCGGAGCTGTCACCAGCAACAACTCGGTGGCTTCAGTTGCAGCTTCGGTCTGCAGGAAGCCCACATGTTGCTTTCAGGAACCTCCGTGAATAACAGAGTTGAGGCAGAGCAGTCGTAGGACATCATCTCCATAAAATATGACCTGGTTTTACTCAAATTGTTGTTTTATGCGACGTATGAACGTGCATCTTTAAGTTTCATTTTTTGAAGCAGTGGATCTCGGTCATAGTTACATAGTTTTGCTTTAAGTGTTTACTGTTCAGTGCATTGATGTTTTAAATAAAGTTTGTTAAAATTGAGATATCCTGCCTCCATTACATAATCTTTGTCACAAGTATCTGATTACCACATTCAGCTTTCTTGCTCCCAAATATTGGCATCGACATCAGCCCAAAAAATCCTGTATCTACTCAAAAGTAAACTTCTTTCAGCAGCTTTCATGCCTAGTGATGAACATTTGCTTTCTTGTGCCATTCTTGTGGTAATTTTAAACAGACTCAACAATTCTGACATTCATATAAGAAGCTCGTCTTGTGCTTTGAAATCTGGCCACAGTGAAAACATCCTGGATTGACCTGTTGTTGCACCCTCAGAAGCAGTTTGTATTGGCTGCAAACAGCTTAATTAATGTGTTTTATAACACCATGTATTTAATGGTTATATATCTGCTAGGTATTTTTAGCCAAGCCAGTGGCATGACTGTAGGGATATCAGTGTTGGGCTGCTCATTGGTCAGTTATTCCCCCAACCAGGCTGACACTCTCTGAGGGATTACATTGACATTTTGCACAGACAAAACTGGTACTGTGATGACCTGACTTTTTTAAACGCCATCATCAGCTCAAAATTTTAATTGTCAGCCTTGTCAGTGGGCATTACAGCGTCACAGAGCTGCTGATGGTTCCAAGTTTTCTTCTCAGACAGTCTTCAGTTGTTTTGTACAAACTACCTAGCAGCTATGATTAAAAAAAGACTGAATAACCACAATTATAGCTTTATTACGCGCTGCATTTCGGCTGCGCCGGGAACACACAAGCTAATTGTGGCCATTCTAGTCAATGCTCATGATCCCACTGACTGCACCATGGTGCGTCTCAGAAACGAATCTCCGGTCAGCTCCGCAAAGAATATGCGTAGTGTCTATTTTTGAGCAATGCCACATGAAGTTGGACAGAGCACATAAAGTCATACAGGTCATACAAGTCAGACACAGGAACTACGGATAGTCAGGTCAATTTTAAAAATAAACACCCTGTGCAGATCGTATGTCACTTGACAACATCAATGTCGCAACCTGTGGTACCAGAGCAGAAGTCAGGAGCTGGTCAGAAGATATTTGACCACCACAAAAAGAGGTTCATAGTGCACTGGTAGGCTGCAGAGACAGTAATCACATTAAAATAGACTAAAAAAACATAAATTTAACCATGTTGCGAACTCAGCCATGGTAGAAGCACTGAAGGCAAAGTAAATAAAGGCACGACACTCTACTTCCAAAATGCTCCCAGATGGATATAAAATCACATCGAGGATACAACGAAACTGTGTCGTATAAGTGATGTTCTCAAGATGGTGTAATCAGGGTGTTATCCAGCATTTGCAAGATGAATTAAAAAAAACTTTATCAATAAGGACTAATGTACAATACAGACCAAATTTAACTAAATCAACTAATGAGGAGGACAAGGAGGCCTGTCCTGCTTTTCTTCTGTGAATTTATGTTCTAACTCATCTGCAAAGCTGCCTTACCCACGCCTGCACAATTAATAGCCTAATGGCATACTGCTGAATTGGCTGGATTCAGGGTTTAGCTTGGCTAGGGCTAACTATGATCCGGTGTAACTATGCCACGCGCGATTAGGTGTAATCTCCAGGCACGGGCAACACAGCTGTTGCATTCAGCCTTCAGCAAGATAGCAGGGACCTTATAGCTCTTTGAGACCTGGCACCCTGATCTGGCCTGGCCTGGTCTGTGTTCCAGCCAGAGAAAGCTCTGTTAGCTGTAGGTTCACAGAGCAGGCTTTGGAGTGAAGCCGTTAGATAGCCGCTGTCCACTTAGGGTATGAAGGGGAGAGAAGGTGAGGTTGAGGGAGGAGAGCAGAGCGTGGTTTGGCCGATCTGCCAGAGCCTGTCACGTTCATTTGAGGTGGGAAAGGAGGGAAGGCAGGGGACGACTGATAGCAGGGTGCTGGTATCAGGCCTGCTCACGCTTGTCCAAATCCCAGATTAAAAGGACCCCGCCTCCCCTCACTCCCTCTTCCTCTCGCACTCTATTTCTCCCCCCTCTACACTTCTAAGTCATTTCTCTCACTGTCTCTGTCTCACTCTATCTAACCCAGTAACACTTTTACAAGCACCCCCCCCCCCCACCCTCCCACTTTCGTCTCTATATCTCCCTCTCTCTCGCCCGCCCTCTCTTGTGTAACAGTGCCCAGTGCTGGATTACTAAGCTCTGAGGCTGCTGAAGCAAGGGGCTGTGGCAGGCTTCGACCAGAATGGTGAGGTAGGGCACAAAAGATCCCATTTAACTTTTTTTTTCCTCTTTTGGACAACCCTCACATTTCTTTTAACTCTTCCCTCTCCAGTAAATAATGCCTTTGATTCTGCTGTAGTTTGCTTAATTTAATGCACAGAATCCTTTACTGAAAGATAACAAGTAAAGTTTTGAGACCTGGCTGTGCGGACGTGAGTGTGTGCATGTGTTCAGTAATTTGCTCACATGCATTGGCGTGTGTTGCCATAAAAGGTGGGCGTTTCAGGATGTTTGGTTACAAAAAGGCAAGAAGTACACTTTAGTGGTTAAGAAGGCTGAGAGACGTGTGTGTTTGTTTGTGCTCCAAGACACTCAGGGCAAGGACCCCCTTCCTTCTGCTGTCTGCAAACCTGACAAGGTGAACAGTTTTGCAGTAGCTGTTTCTTTTTGTGTCTGAAGCATTGGTTCAGTGTTTGCATCCGGTTCCAGCCTGTCTCTATTGTTTTGATAATTTGACGAGTGACAACAGCATGGTGATGAGGGATTAGATATGGATTAATGACATAAGGCATTTTTACCCCTGCTGTTATTATTTTTCCATATGAATCTGTGTAGGATTTAGAACAATACTACAAGTAATCTGTCCACCAGCTGACAGCCATGACCTCTCAATGGCTCATCAGTACAGTAACCTACATGTGGTGGGCAGTCTGCATTATATAAGAAAAAGGCTGTGACACATGGAAAACACACAGAAAAAAAATACTAAAAAAAATCTTATTATACAACAATGACTTTAATAGAAATAGTATCCTTTGCACTATTGAAAATTCCCTATTGCGAGAGCTGGCATGGAATGCCTGCTTAGATTCCCTGTATGCATGTTACAGATATATATTGGTATTTTTTTAATTGTATTTTCATCTGTA
>JAQFJA010000017.1:6183792-6195905 GCA_029874485.1 Naso brachycentron
TTTCAACATTTTAGTTTTCGTAGGGATTTAACAAACAAAACATAAGCCTAATGTTTTCATTGAGGTGCTAAAACCATTATGTTAGATTAGCTTAGATTAGCGGAAAGATCTGAAAACTGGCTAACAGTAACAAAATCCTCCTTTGAACTATGAAACTTTCTGTTAGTACTAATTTTGTACTTATTAAGTAAAAGAGATAAAATGTGCTAGTTATAGAGCTTTAGAGGTGCTGAAGTTAATTTTGTTAGCTTTGAGGCTAGTTGTTTCCTGCATTTCCAGTCTTCAGGCTAAGCTAAGCTAATCAGCTGCACTAGCTATGGTTAAATATTTTGCATATTTCCTATTTGACTGCAAACATGGTCACCAAATTGTTTCTTTAATATCTCCTGTCCTCTCCTCATTTGTTACCACAGATTAAATGTTCTCTGCACACATGCACGCCTCTTCAAAGAACACAGTGCCCATTTTGACCTCCTATTACATTTTTCTCTCCACTTGCTAACATTTTTTAACAATGCCAGACCTCCACTTTCCCTTTGAATCGGTGCACCCAGAGCTCACGCACAGCGGCGAGAGAAAGACAGGACCACACATCATTCTCGCTCATTATTATGAATTACTATTATGAAGGGGTCAGGCTATACATGAGCGCTAAGCAAGATGTAGCACAAAACCAGAAGCATGATATGAATTAAAAATCCAAAACACACAGAGCAGCAAAAACAGGATCTGCTGAGACGCTCTGACTAATGAGTAGTTCTGTGCTGTTGCTGTAATATCACTGTTTCCCCGGCTGGGATGTGTGTTTGGTCAACCTGCTTGAAAAATGCATAATTGGGTGAGTTGGTGCTTGTGAAGAAAGATGACTCCCACAGAGCTGAGTTCTACAGCTCTGCTGATACTCTGCAACTAATGTTATTTTTTGTTGGTGAAAACAAGTTGTTAGCTAATATGCATAAACAAAAAATTTTAATAAAGCCTGTCTTGTTTTTTGTCAAGCATTTGTTTGCAATTGGAAATAAACAACGGTGTTTTAAGAAAGGGTTCAGGATCTGTTTAGATTTGCAATTTATATCTGTGCAGTCAGCCATTTTACAAAACTTGGATAAATGTGGAGGCATTTTGCAGATTTACTCTTAATGCTGTTTGGCTTTGTGGGAACATTTCATTTGAGTCAGCCCACTGTTACTAAAGCACAAATTCGCAATAGCTGCTACCAGCAGCAAAAATGTTGGGATGCAAAATACTGTGTTTGAATTATAAATCCTTTCTTTACTGTATATATGGAAAGAAGGAAAGTGAATGCCTCCCACAAGAGTCTACGACAAACGGCTGATAAGTTATGGAAAGGGCGGGGCAAGCAATGACTAGTTAAAATTGTGTGTGTTTGTTTCTACAAAGTTTGGCCATGTTACATGAATCCATTTAGTAGTTATTTGCCTTTTTGTAACAGGCCACCTCTATTGTTACACTGCCTTTTAGCCAACTGGCATGAACACAAACACACACCTTCACACACACACACACACACATGACCTATGCCAAATTTCAGCCCTCTGGGGCGAATGACTTACCTGTCACATGTAACCCACCCTCTGTCGCCAGTCTTACATGCGTGATGTATAAAGCACAAATCAAAAAGAAAATGTATATTTTTCTCTCTTGAATTTTTTTTTAAATATTAGGTCGGTTGAGATGAATAAAAACTTAGAACAACTGAGTTCCTGATAAGTCACAGTCGGCTTGCAAAGCATCTTTGTTACTTCCTGTGTGGTTTTATTGCAAGTAAGTACAGATTTTTAACAGAGTAACCAGGAATAAAATTGAGTTTTCTTTTTCCTTGGAAGAAAATCCAAATGTAAACTCAAGTAGTTGTTCAGTATTGGTTCATTTTAAGAATTTGCTGAATTATGCTAGCAAGTAATTAGAAATCATTAATTGGGCATGTACAATTTGAACAAATTTTTTTATTTCTTTTCAAAAATGTCAAAGTACTTAATAATTTACTTAATAATTCTTAATCATTTGTTTTAGAACCCTTCTTTGAAATAATTCAGAAATTGTTGACTTGTTTGTTACCCACATTTGACATCATCAAAGCCATTATGTAAGACTAAAGAATTTATGACTTTGGTGCCTCCTATTGGATTCTCATTTTACCACAAACTAAAACTTGTGCAGCTATTATAATTTAACAGATGCTAAAATTTACACATGGTGACTTTAATACGTTGCACCCTCTAATTCAGCTTATCAATAGAGATGCTAATCATAAGTGTATTAATCAACATTATAAGAGCCAAGTTTTTTATAAAACAGAATGCCGTTTCTATGGTTTTTGGCCATTTGCAAAGAGGAGACAGTTAATTTACCATAAGCTTGTATTTACATAAGAACATTACAGGAGCTGTGCTGGATTCTTGCATCGAAACAAAAGTACCTAATAAAAGTTGGGACTCTCTTTGTTTTGCTTGGCATGCAGTAGGTTTCTTTCAATGGATGTGGCATTTTAACATCCCCTCAGCTGCTTTTTGGCGCTGATTTTTACTTTCTGAAAACAAAAACTTGGAATAGTACGATTAGTAATTTTTCCAAACTGCCCTATGAACACCAGAAGCCTGTGACCATCCGAAGCTTCTGTGCCAGAACGGCTTCAGCAGGGGTCTTTCTCTCTGCGGGGGAAAAGTTGAGGGGAGCTCAGGCGGAGACTGAACCGCCAGCCTTATGATTCCCCCCACGTTCCTCTGATTCCCAGCCACTTGCCGATCAATAGCGGTCTTTGAGCAAAGCAGAGGCCCTATTGTGGCTGCATTCGCCAGGGCTGAGCCACGACCGCCATTGGTGCAGCTTAACCATGACGGATTCATCCTGGCCTGTTTCTCCCATTAGTCAGCCACCACGGGTGAAAACACAGACCTGAGGTCCCCTAATGGGAATTTAATGCACTTCAATGTACCTGCAGCCAAATAGAAAGAAAACGGCCGCTGTTTTCCCCTCCACAGATGATGACTCACAGTGGATATTAGATCTCCGCAGTCAGCGAGGCCGACATGTATCATAAGCAGAGTCTCTTTGTGTGCAGACACGGCTCCAAATTGGAATCGGGACATTGAGTGCACCTGTGTGCTGCCGTTGGGTTTACGGCTTAGTGGATGGATCGTTTCTTTTACTTCGAACGAAGTGTGTGCTTAATGTGGAAGGGGAGGTATGTCTGTGTGTGTGCGCGTGTGTGTGTCTGTGAGCATGCTTAAAAGCCCATCATAGCATGTGTTTACCTCTCAGTTTTGCAAGCAGGCCCTCTATTGCTCCCTGTCAAACCAACATACACAAAAAAGTTTAACTTTATAAACCAGTTTATTTGTGCACATGTAACCTGAAGAGGAGATAAAACTTCAACATGTTGCTGATTCTTTTTCTCCCATGAAGTGAATTTGCAGGAAATTCATTTTTCCTGCTTTTTAAGCAGTTAAAGCATAGAAACTCCATTTTCCACTGCCGCAGCTTGCATTTTCTTTCCATTTAGCATTTGGCGTATGAATTATGTATATGGATGGATGCATCATTCCATACAACCAAGTGTATCTACTGTCGAGCCCTTGCTTTTTTTTCCAAATAAAAGATTTTGTTTCTGCTTGGCTGGGGCCTTAATTGATCTAATTTCTCGCTCAATTTGACTCTCCAATTCAAGCGTCCCTTGAAGAGCCCTCGCTCTTAGTTTTATATTTTAATGGTGTCCGTGCCCTGGTTTAAGCGCAAAGGGAAAAGTAAATACTGTTTGTAATGCTAAATACTTTGCTGAGTGGATCCGCTTCGAAAGTATTTCATACTCTGCAAACACTGAATGCTCAGCTGTGCCGTGCAGCCTGTCGGGGTTGCCTGGGATTTTGCAGAGCAGCATGTCTCAAAAGGCCAGAAAAATTAGCATTGTTTGCTTCTGAGCCTGCAGTTTTGATGTATTTACCAGTTTGCTTGCACTTTTTTGTTTTGTTAAGTTTCTCGTTTAATGATGCTCA
Source organism: Naso brachycentron (assembly GCA_029874485.1). Taxonomy (NCBI): domain Eukaryota; kingdom Metazoa; phylum Chordata; class Actinopteri; order Acanthuriformes; family Acanthuridae; genus Naso; species Naso brachycentron. The sequence goes on from JAQFJA010000017.1 coordinate 6,187,806, forward strand.
TGTGTGGAGAATTTTTCTACAGCTTTATCAGCGCTTCCAGTTGCTGTTTGCCATTAGGATTCTCTGTTATTTCAGCCGTGCAGTCAGCCAAATCATCAGTGAGAAGCATGCAGGCTGTACTCTCTCAATGCGCTGAGCTTTGGCCCTTTTGTGCTGTTTATGCCAAGGGCCACGACTTTGGCCCTCCAGCTACCCAGAGGGCAGAGTGCTAGGCCCGGCTAGCTGGTGGGGGTAACCCCACACACCCTCCCTTGGACACACAGACACACATGAACTCTGAGCGGACGAGTATAAAACACGACAGTATTGGCAGGTCCTGGGACGGCCGTGCCTCGTCCGCCCCTCCGAGGCGCTCAGACTCGTAATGACCCTGTAGGCTTCTGTCCGCTGCGTATCGAGCGCTTGTGACACATAAAACTGTCGCGGCGTGATGAGAAATAACCACTGTCAGCCCACATCTGCGCTTCAAAAGATTTAAGCTGCGATGGAGGAGAGGGGATGCAGGGAGAGATGAACCAAAGAGGAAAGGAGGCACGGAGGAGAGCGGGAGGCAAAGGGTAGTCTGCATGGCAGCACAGCATGAGTCATGTGCCTGCAACAGGACGCGGACTTTGTGAAAAACACACTTCTGTTACTACGGCTCAGTCACCAGACTGCTGACTAATGCTGAAATGATGATTCGAGCTACAGTACAACATGTCCAGTTAATGAAAACTTTGGTCTTTCCTGCTCTTGAGATTGATGGAAAGATGTCTTTCATCTCAATCCTCCAATGTTCATCTCTCATCGTGGATGGGTGTCGGCGAGCTCGGTGGACCTAATTTAACCGAGTAAAACACAAGTAAACAGCCTTTGATTTTCTTTTCTTCCGTCACCGTGATGTTTTCAGACGGGGTGGACTAATGTGATTTTGAATGATGAGGCGCACCCAGTATGTCTCCCAACTCACAGAGGGGTTTCAGGTAGTTCTACCTGTTAACCAACGGTTAGACTAAGTGTCTGAGCGGGCTCCCCCACAGCGAGGCAAAAATTTCAGCTCGGCGGGGGAGGAGAGGGAGGGAGGTGGAGGCGATTAGAATCGTGTGCCGCCTCCCGATCATGTCATCAGTTCTTTAGAGATGAGGGAAGTTTGTTGGGTTGGGACTCTGCACAAGTGAGTCCAACTGCAGTATCTACATGCCTGACGTGCACACGGGCACCTGACCATCGATTGGTGAATGTGTTGATACTGGCTTTTGAAGGCTGCCACTGCTGGTGGCTGATATTCTCCTTCATGCTCAGATTTGATGTGGGGATTTTTTTTTTAAGGAAAAATGTTTATGAACTAAAACTAGTCCAGATTTTACACAACACTCCCTGAAGGCCCTGAAAACATATTTTCTCAGCCTTTTATCATGAGCAGTCTGACCCTTCATAAACATTCCACAGCAAACTCAGCAGAGTGGAGCTTCTGACTGGTGTCATGATGCATATTTCAAATACTGACCAAAAAAAAAAAAGATAAAACACCAATTTGAGTTGTAACGCTACTAAAAATCTGGAGTTCAGCAATAAAAAAAATTGTCAATCAGCAGCACAGCGGGAGAACGCTTCAAAATTAGAGTGAAAAATTGGGGTGTTGCACATATTTGATTGAAAAGTGGATTCAGTTATCTGGGACATAAAGCTTGGGTAGGCAATATCTGAAAATCAAGCTAGCTGTAGCATGAGACTCCGAAGGAAGCAACTCTGCTGCGCCCTCCTCTCCCTGTTTGTGCTGCGGTTCGTGATTTATGACATTTGTTGTCACTCTCTCTTTTAAGTCCAAGGATTTATGACAAGAGGAAACAGTTGCAGGGAATGAGACTAAGTAGTTTGGGAGTAAGAAAATTAAAGATGTATAGATAATATTTTGAATGTGGCTATCAAATTCGTGTGACAAAGATAAGTAATGAAGGATATCTAACAAACTTTCTTCCAAAAATCAGTCTACTGAATAGTAAACACTTCACTTTATTACCACTTAAATAAAGAACTGCCCTCTGCTGGACAAACTACGTAATTACACCATTTTAAATTACTAGTCCAAGCATTTTTTTTCCTCCTTAAAAACAAGTTTTATTTTTGGCACTTGTCGCAGAACATAGGCCAATACTGATACATCTACAATAGGTAAATATCGGCCGATAATATCGGCAAACTGATATATCAGTCGGGCCCTAGAACGTAAGAAGCATCTGTTGTTCCAGCAGCTAATCAGCTCATAGCAACGTCACCTGTCGCTTAAAGGCGCAGCGCAAATCAGCCAATAGGAACACATGCTGTCTGAAATGGAGGGTGTTTGGCCGAAAAGTGCCCGTCACAGTCTGAATACAGAGCCGAGGAAAGTTTCAAAAGTCTAGTATTCATTCAGACCACCTGAATTGCAACATGCTGAAAGGTTATTATGGGATTGTAGCGAGATGTCACCAAAGAAAAACTGCCTATCCCAGCTTTAAGGCGGGACAGAGGCGTCGTGACCCTTGGCCTCTCTTCTGGCTCCCCTGGTACAACTTTGTTGTCATTGTAATTTTTGTGCTGTTGCGGCATTTTTCCATATCAGGAAGTATTATTGGGGCTCCACTCTTAAGCATATATTGGTTAAGCTCCACCTAGCTTTAATAAGGCATAAAACAATTGCTCTGAAAGAAAGTCTGTCAAGTGTTAAATGTAAAAATAATACTTTGTTGCTTATTTTGCCTTGCCTTGCCTTTAATCGACGTGCTCATCGAGCAAATCGAGTGGTGAATCACAGCTTTTGTCATAATCTGCTGCTACTTTTCCTGCCCCAGTGTGCTCCACACACTCGTGCATTCTCTAACTATTTGAATTTGTACCATTCAAGCTCACAACTCCAACAGCGTTCAGTCGGAGTCTGTGGTACCACCTCACCTTCGTCCTCTACTTCTCCCTTACCTCATTCCCCTCTTCCTCCCGCGCTGTTATACTATCCACATCCCTGCTTGATTTTTTGCTTTGTTCACCTCCTCGAGCATTATGAACTCGCTCTGTCTGTGTGTTTGTGTGTTCTTGCTTGTTGTTTGGAGCAGTGGGAGGTCTCCGGACAGAACAGAACTGAATCTTAATTTCAACGCCTCCTCGAGCTTTTTGTGAGACCCCCTCTGCGTCTGAGACCTTCCTGTGGTGCTGAGTGTGCGAGGAAAAGGATGAAAGATGGGTGGCATGCCGTTTTGTCCTTCTTTCTTTTTTTTTACCTTTTTGGGGAGGGGGGTTGTCTCCTGGCTTTGCACAATCACAATGGAGCCTGCTTTTAATGAGGAGCCTGTTTATTAAGTCCACTCAGGGAGGCTGTGCAAGTGCTTAGCATTTGCTCTCTAATTAGGAAAGCTAAACAGTCCCTGTTGCTGAGGATCAACCATTAGGGGGGAGAGGAGGCGCTCAGCGTGGCTGTGCATGGGATGCAGATTATTGGGCCAAATATGGCAGAAAGGGGGAATAAAGGAAAGAGGAAAGAAAGAGAAAGCAACAATCAAATTTGCGTTGTCGTAGCAAACAATAGGCTCAGTTTTTTTTGGAAGGAGTGGATGTGTTTTCACGTGCAGTGACGATGAAAACAATTGCATACAGAGCGCCAGCAGGTGCTACAGCCTGTGAGGGTGAATTCATCAAACAAAGCCAAGTCATTACAAGGAGTCCACCTAGTGGTGTTGAAGAGGATTACAGCAAAGCATCATTTTATTTGTCTGCTTTATTTGTCTAACTAACAGCTAAAACTGCGACAATGTTGACCATTTCATCATCTTCATTATGTGCAGTTTTCCAAACTGTGTGGTCACAACCGGCAGCGACTATCGAGTGAAGACAGTCTGCCTCTCCTAAGTGTGCGTGGGTGGGAAACATGTTTCTCAGGCCCGTGTTCAGCACAGCGAGAGCCACATTGAGGATGTTGACAGGGAAAACAACACTGTTCTGCCACAGCTCCTTTTCATCCCGCACAATAAAAATGCCTCCCTGATTGCCCCGTTCCCCGTCACGCAGATTGCTGTTAAAGTGCAGGAAGAGACGGGCGCTTTTTAGATTAAGACCCTGATCAAATTTTCATAACTCAATTTCAGGGAGAGAGGGGGGAGGAGGGGAGGTTGTAAAAGTGTGCGTTGCTTGTAATCAGCATCCATTTCATTTTGGCTAAAACTGTGTCATTGATGATAGCATTCGTACGAGCTCTGGCTTTCAAATCTTCAGCCAACTTAATAGAGTCGCAGCTGATAATCATGTATTTTTGGAATCAAGTTGCTGGCAGTTGCTGCAGCGTGTGCAATCTAATATCATACGATTTTAAACAAGCAAACTGCAAAGACTCACCCTCCTCAGCTCATTAGTTCTAAGTAAAAAAAAGACACCCTCCACAAGATATAACATAGTATAATGAGTAAACCAGTTTTTTCCAGTTCATTGCAGCATGCATAGGGTTGATTGATAAGTTCATGGCCTCAACTTTAAAAAACTTTGCACATTCATTTTTTAACGTGGTCCCCGCCTACGTTAACACACTAAGTCCAGCGATCATGGCGCGTACGGATCCCCCTCATGTAGAAGGCTGCTGCTTAGACCCTCAGAACTTGGCCCAATGCAGCAATGATGTCATCATCACTGTTAAAATGGCCGTCACTGAGCTCCGTCTTCATCTTGGTTAACAGGTAGCAGACTGAGGGTGCCAGATCAAGTGAAAAGAGCAGCTGCTGGATGAGTTCAGATCCACCTTCCTGCACGACCGCACGAAGGCAGATGTCCGTTATAGTTCTATTAGCTGAAGACAGAAAAAACGCAAAAGTTATTCTCAGATTTTCTGCATGATCACTCAAAGACTTGATTGGTTTAGTCTGGATTTTTTGGGGGATGAGTCTGTGTGTTTCCTCCAGCAAATGCGAGCACACAAGTGAGGTTGCAAGTGGGTTTTAATCAACTGGATGCCATTCAGATTGGAAAAAAATGCAAATAGCGGCAAAGAAAAGGACATATAGCCCGAGTGAGGCGAAACAGCGAGCAGATAAAGCTCGTTACAGAACGAGACTGAATCTCAGTTTGGCTCTCACCCGCTTTTAAACCCTGAAGGAGAAGCTGAGGATGAAGAGCAACGCAGAAACACTGGCGGCGGTTAGCTTGTGCTAGCTTGCTTTTCCATCACAACAAATGTAGTATTCCCAAACCGCTTGATGTGTAGGTACAAGCAGTATAAGTACACGCCACAATACTTCTGGTGGCGTTGGGCCCAGGAGGCGGGGCTCGGTTTGAATGTTGTGCTGACTCTCGCTCTAAAAAATAAAAGTTCTTTGCACTGGAGCTGTCAACCACATTTGAGGCCTTCATGACCATTTTCATTGTTGACCAAAACATCTAAATATTTGAACTATCTCCATGACAACCAAGCACACCCCCCCCCCTGCACTGATGAAAGCCATGAGATGAGGCTGCAAGATCAGGCAAAGTCCCAGCGAGTCGACCTTTTGTTTAGATTTATTATTTATCACCTCTTTCACTATATGTTTTCCTTTCATGCACCACATAGTCTGAAAGAAGAATAATGCATGAAGAATATGTGTGTTTACAATGTGCATTGCATCATTTTTATACATAAAAGTATTTTAAATTCGGCAAAAAATGAACTTTTTCAACATTTAGATGTGATAAAAACCCCTAAAGAACATATTGCAGCACATTAATGGCACAGTTTTATTCCCACTGTGCAGTCTGTTTAAACATTCATCAAGTCAGTTACGTATTGACATATCTACTGAGTCGCTTTGCGTGACCTTTTAACATGTAACTGATATTTCTCGTATGTGCTCGTGTGCATTTGCAGTCCGCAGTGCTTCTAAATGGGGTCAAATCCACACAGATTCATACGCATGTTTGCTCGTCACGTTAGCAGCATCGGTGTAACTCATGCACACTGCTCGTGTCTCTCTCCAGCGATATCAGTACCACAGTGAGCAGGGCGGCTCCCTCTCCTGTCTGTCATGTGCTCCTTCATCTATTTCTTCTCACTCATCCTCTCTCTCTCTCTCTCTCCCTTGTTTCAGTCTCTTTTTCTGCTCGGTCTCAAACACTTCAGGTTGTATCTGTCTCTGTGTCTGTCACCTCTCCGTCTCTCCTCCCACTCTCTCGCCCAGACAGTCGACTGGTATGGCGACACCAGCCTGCGTGTATTTTTAGCGCTGCCACAGATGGGGCCGTGGCAGCGTGTCAGAGACCAGAATGTTCTTTATCTCAGCTGTCAGGCCGTTTTCCACGGGACCAAAATGGATCCCGTCCACTTGGGAGGGAAGGTGGTTTCCACCCTCTTCCTATCTTAAAATTGAGATTTAATTGCATGTTTTAGAATTTTCTAAATAATTTCTACCATCAAAGGTGCGAATGGACAGTGGCAAAAGAAAATGCTCGCGGTCGGTGTGTCAGCTCCTCTGCAGGAGTTGTACTCAAACCTGTGATCGAGCGGGGGTGAAATTGCAGGATGGAGCTGGGCAGAAAAGGGTTTATCACAAAAGCGAGCTCCCTGAAAAGGACCGGGCTCCGGTATCATGTGTTATTACCAGGCTAGTCATGAAAAGATAGATTTTCAAACGTGCTTCACTTTGTAGAAGGAAGACGACCCATTTTCGTTTAAGTCCAGTGATGATATGAGGTGCAACAGCTCTGTCTGGCTCGTAGAAAGCCAAGGAATTTTCCAACCCATGGTCAAAAACAGACCTGTGCTCCTCTAAACTCAAGATACCCCCCTGGTAAAAACAGTGAACATGCACAGCCGGGGATTAACCATTTGATTCTCTCACAACCTCCAAGCCCAGTGTTGGACAGCAGAGAGCAGTAAGCAGACCTGTCTGAGTCTGAAGAGGAGTTTTTATTATTGCGGAGGGAGAAGAAAAATATGCTGCAGGCAACAACTGCGGGTCAAGTGGTCGGCTTTGTGCATCACAGTTTGGAGTCTGCCGAGACTCTCTTCTGGCGGCGTTCACGCTCTCTAGCAGCAAACCGGCTGTCCACCTGAATATCAAGGAGGGCTGGGACAAAGACAGAAGGGGAGTGCTGCTGATGGGCGGGAAAGGCAAAGAGAGGTGAAGATTCACGGGGCGAGGAATCGTCCAGATTTGGTTTGTCAGGCAGGTTGTATTTGTAAGGAGGAGAAAATGGAGCGCATGTTGGGGACTGTTTTAAGCTGTGGAATGATACACATTTTGCAAGGGGCATTGTCCTGGTGATGGTGATGATCCAGACAGATTTAACGATTTTTTATTATATTCACAGCACTGGCGGACTCAGAGGGGAGGGGCAGAGGGGGCTATTGCTCCCTCTTGTGCCCTAATATTTGAAAAAAACACTGAAAGTGTCCTCTTGGATCCCCCTATTAGATATAACATGATGAAACATGTGCTAGGGTGCCTTTTCAGGAGACAAAAACGTGGAAATGTGCTCTCTAGGGTTCCTTTCCATTTGTTAAAACGTATTAAAGTGGAAAAAATGCAGTAAAGAGCCAGATGACTTTTTTTGCACTGGTTCCCCCAAGTCTGAGTCTGCCACTGATTCACGGTCCCCAGAAGATAAACCTTGCAAGCTTCACTGGTCGTCCAACTTTTCCTCGCAGCTGTAACGTTGACATTTTAGTTTTCATGTTGAAACGTTTCCACAGCTGTTGGATGGATCTCCATGAAATCTGGTCCAGATTTGCGTCGTGTTTCAGGGAATCGCAGAGTAATTCACAGGCAAGCAACTGTTAGGAAGAATCAGTTTGTTGTTTATCGTTTTTATTCCAGTGGTGGAATGTGACAAAGTACATTTACTCAAGTAATATATTGAACCCTACAAATTAGAGGTACTTTCTCCTTACCTGAGAATGTATCAAGTATTTACTATGGCCTGACCGATATATCAGTTTGCTGATATCTTTGGCTGGTATCAGCCTATCACAGATGTATCAGTATCAGTGTTAATGTCCTCTGATATGTGCCAATATTAAAACAGTTTTCTATGCTCAAAAAATGTTTGGACTAGTGGTTTACAACATCTGTACCTCAGAGGGCGGTCTGTTATTTAATAACTATTAAGTAAGGTGTGAACTGTTCAGGT
>JAQFJA010000017.1:6252781-6270287 GCA_029874485.1 Naso brachycentron
TCTTTGTTTGTCTCTCTCTCTGTCTCTCTCTCTCTCTCTCTCTCTCTCTCTCTCTCTCTCTCTCTCTCCCTTCGCAGTGGATGACTCAGCCAATTTGCCTCCCTCCCCTCCCCCCTCTCCATCCGCTGAGCAGATTGGGCCCGTGGCACAAGGTACACCCACACACACTTCGAACCGCTCAGACCGTTAAGGATGAGTGTGTGAATGGTGGCGAGAGTGGTGAAAATATTTTTATGAGGAGACACAAAACACACGCTGTTCGGAGGTTTCAAGAGATTGTTAGCACTCAAACACGTGGCAGCCATGCGCATGATAAGAAAAACTCCCCCTCTTTCTTCTGGTCTCAAACGTTATCTCTCACTTTGCATGTCGGCGGATCACCAAATCACCTCTAAGGAATCTGCAGCATGTGCCACACTGTCCTGTCCCGTTCACACCTTAGTTATTATACCAATATTAGCTCTCTCAAATTAGTTTTCTAACACACCCTCGTATGTTATTAGTCTACTTTAAATAACAGGACCAGACAACACAAACATCCTTCCAACCTTTAGGCCATAGTGCATAACCTGCCACTGGAGCCCTTCATCTCACTGTTCTTCTTTCCCCTTAAAACATCTCCACTGTTCCTCCTTTGCTCATTTTGTCTGTTGACTGTCTCACACATTTTGCTTTCAGCTCAGAGAACAGTGCAGTCTGTTTTCTAACCATGTCCTCCTTGCATGTTGGCATGCAATCACCAAAATGTAAACTTGAATAGTCCCACTGCATGGATTAGGGCTAATGCTAATTATTTATTTTAAAAAGAACAAAATTTAAGAGGATATCTGAGATTTTCTGTTAGATTCATTCTATAAAAATTGTATATATAATGAAAAAATACTAATTACACACACGTTAGGGGTTAAAATTGTGTGATAAGATGTTATTTCTAAGCTAAATGTGCAGATTGTCAATAAAAGTATCTTTTTTTTATTCAAGTTACATATTTATCTCCCAGGACTAGACTAGAAGATGTGTTGATTGCATCCCATGCATCTCCATCAGAGCTGAAAGTGTCTTGTAACCCCAGTTTTATTGTCCTCCATGTCTCATCTATGTGTCTCCCTTCCCTGCTCAAAGAAGATAAAATAGAGGTTGTCAGTCAACAGCATGATGAGGATCAGGATGAGGCTGAGGAGGAGGCTCCAGAGGAGCCGCACAGTTACCTGGAGGAAGTGGCATATGAGCAGCCTGGAGACTTGCTCTTAGAGCAGACAGATTATTTAACAGAGCCGCAGGCGCTGGGCTGCCAGCAAGCCCAGACACCTGAGGTCCTCAATGGAGGAAGTCATCAAGGTGAACACAGCCCATCACAAGAAGGTGTGTGTGGTTTTATGGGTTTTCTGAGTGTGCATTAACTTTGTGTGAGTGTGTGTGAGCATCTCTACGAAAGCCTGTTGGAGTGGATGTGTTTCCGTAACATATTTTGAATGATGCTCTTGAGCTCTGCTAACTAGGACAAAGACTTTCTGCTCTTGATTTACAGTCTGTGATGCAACTCGGGCTTCGCTGCCAACCTTCTTGCAGCTTTGTTGCTCTGTAATCCAAGCTTCTGCTTCAATACCTGAAGTTGCCATTTGCAAGATGATGTGACATAGCATTTTGATTTTGTGCTTTTTCATGCAAACATGACCATTTGCTTTTGATTGAAGTGACCTGATCAACCATGTAGTTGATCATTTTTTGCACTTTTGTATTGCCAGCTACATTGCAAATGCAAATACCACTGTCAAAACTGTCAAGCATTGTAGACTTACATGTTGCCAGAATCTGTTGTCTGTATATTTTTACGTGGGTTTTGCTGGAATATTGTGTGCGAGGTGTCTGAGTACACCCACCTGTGTGGGTGCTTCATGGGTCAGTCCTGAATGTACTTTATGTCTGTTGCATATCACTTGTTGTCATTTCATCCCAAATCAAAGAGTTATTCTGTTTTCCTATTGTTACTGTAAACACTTAGGACATTACAATCCACCTTCATTAGACATGTATCATCATCCTTATCTATAAGATTTATTCAATCAAAATTGTACCCTCTTATAAAATAACCATTTTTATTCACCAAAAAGCTAAAAGGATTCACTCATATCAACAGTATTCCTGCACTTGCAGTAGTAAGTACAATGACACCATTAACTGCAAGTCAATTATATCAAATGAAAGTGTTTTTCTTTCTCATTAGGTTGACCATTATTGTCAATTGTTGTGGATACAATAGGAATTCAATATATTTGTGTGCAATTATTTCTTGTCATCTCACATCATGCAACTCATTACTTCATTCCAGTTCTGCACGCTACCAAAGGTGCTGTGACCCCCCCCTGTGCTGTTGTGGCCTGCTGCAAAATACACTGTGTGTTTTGCTTGATGGAGAGCTACTGTACATGTGTAGAAGGCTATGGCTTGACTGTATTGGCCAGCTTTTGTGGATGCTTTAAGCAAAGCTTTTAGCTAATGTGACTCTGCAAAAAGTTGTACAGTATCCTTCAAACTCACAGCACAAGCCCAACCAGAAGAATGTATCAGTAAGACATCGTCTGAGACTGCCAAGAAAGAAGATGAACCTCAGGCGGCAGCACTACATCAGAAGCAGCTGGAAGTCGAAAGAGCTACACCTGAAGGTACAGATCTGGCTTCAACCGAACCTCCTCCGTCCTCTATGAAAGAAAAAGAGCCCTCTGAAACCTCCTCAGTTAAGCAGGATACCAAAGACAGAAAGGATGTAGTAGAAGAGGCAGATCAGAGCAGCCTGCTGGAGTCCAAAGCAAAAGAAGCAAAACAACCTTCATTGACAGAGGAATTACCTACCCTTACAAAGGATGACAAAGAGGAAGTTATACTATCAAGCAAATTAGAAGCGTCTGCTGATGGAAGTAAGGAGAAAATGACAATAAAAGAGGAGGGCCAAGACAGTGGCAGTGACATCAGATTGCATGAGATGCCAGTGACTGACATTCAAGAAGGGGACCAACGGCAAGAATCAGTAAAGTCATGTCCAGAACTTGGTACAGAGTTAAAAGGCACATCAGATATTTTTGGTGACAATGAGCCAGGAGCGAAAACCTACTTTGAGACATCCTCGAAAGACAATGAAGAGGAGTCATCACAAACCCAGAGCTACTATGAACTCAGCACAGCAGAAAAGACAAACTTAAGTGGGGAAACTACGAGCATCAGGCAAAAGACTGAGGAACAACAACCAAAAAGGGCCACAGTATCTACTGTCAGGATGTCATTAGAACAAAGGAGTCTTTCCCTAAACATATCTGTTGGGTCTTCCTCAGGACAGACAATGACCAGAGAGAAGTCAAAAACCTTCCCAGATAGGTTATGTCCAATCAGTGGAAGCTTTGATGAATCTGAGGTTTACCCTTCAACACCGTCTGTGGAGACTCAACACCAGTTTCCTCCAGCTTTTTCCATTACCCCAACTATCACTGAGTCATCTGAGGATATTCCCACCAAAGTAGACACTCCTATACCTTCTGATGAGCACAGTTCTAGATTTGAACATTCAGGCAGCCTGTCTGAGATGTTGGACCTGGCTGGAGCCCTGCCTCGGCCATCATTAGAGAGGAGGGAGCTTGATCACATGAGACGTAAGTCCATGCCCAGTAATGTATCAGCTCTGGTTGGTAGTTCTTTGGCCAAGCTTGCCTTGGGAGATCAAACTTCAAGAGTGGTTGGAGGGGAAAACCAGCTGGAGGAAGTGGGGTACTGTGTCTTCAGTGAGTACTCAGGGCCCATGCCTTCTCCTGCTGATGTACCTAGTCCTGGGGACTCTCCGCACCAGCATTTCCCTTCTATGGAGAGTGAAGTTGAGGAGGAACTTGGGACCATGGAAGTTGAAAGTGTTAAAAAAGTACCGCTACAACAAGATGCTAAAGTACCTGTCCCTGAGATCTCTCAAAAAACTGTGTTTGAAAAGAAAGATCCACCAGTAAAGGCTACCCTGATTCTTGAAAAAGCTGTGCCCAGTGGAGTTAAACCAGATCGACTAAGAATCCCAATGACTTCTTCAAAAGACAGACTGACAGACTTCCGTTTGGAGAGTGGTCTGCCTGATGACATAAAGATCCAAGCAATCCCCGAGGTAGACGTTGAAAAAGACCCCTCCCGAGAAGCTTCTCCCATCCCACCGGACAATTCCTTTACTTTCACTCTTACAGAAAGTGGAAGCAAGGGTCTCCTAACCCCCACCACCCCTAGATCCCCAAATGATGCACCCTCAGAAACTCAGGTCACTGGAGAGCAGGCAAGGACAGATGTCTTAGATGAAGTCAAAGCAGAGAAGGATGCTGAAACAGATGCTGGGAGGATTGATGATAAACCAAAAGAGTTGGACAAGGGAATGCAGAAATCTGAGCAGGGGAAGGAGAAGTCAGAGGAAATAAGCGATGAACCAGAAATGGCATCATCTCAGTCTATTAAGAGCACAGAAAAAGATGACAAGAAGATTCAAAGTGAGCATGGGACACCTACGAGATTAAAAAGTACAGAAAAGCAAGAGGCCTCAGAAGCTGTTCAGGATTCAAGCACTAGAAAGCCCTCAACTCAGCAAAATACCCAAATCCAGTTACAGGAGTTGACCGTGGATAAAGGCTTAGCAAAGCCACACATAACCTCCCCAGTAATCATTATACCTCAAGCACAAGTAGAGGAAGAAGCAGATGAAGATGATGACATCGAGATTGCTGAGGAACCTCAAGAAATGATGGAGGAAGCTGAAGTGGCTATGCTCCCAAAGACAGATCATACAGGAGAACGTCTAATTAATGAAGTTGGGAAGGACGAGCCAAAGAAAGAGCAGGTGAGACTGATGGTAGGCGACCAGATGGTGGACGATGATCCCAAGTCTGGAGCGGAAGAATGGAGTCATAGTGCCATAAACAGCGATGAGCCTGCGACAGACAGTTCACACTTGTCTCCTTACTCTGATCACGATCAGTCAACAGAGGGTGGGAGGGATGAAGGTGAAAACAAAGTAGCAGAAGACACTGGAATAAATAGGGATGAAGGGGAGAAAGAGTCGGCTGGGGTGGGGAAGGAGGACCAAATAGCGAAGCAGGAAGTGGGGGAAGTTGGTTCTGAAGAAGCTGAAAAGAGAGAACAGAAAACAATGAAAGAAGAGTTTAAGGAGGAGGACAGAATGGATGAGAAGGAGGAGGAGAAGAAAGACTTGGAGATTGGTCAGGAGGTGGAAGAAACTTCTGATGTGCTTTGCCAAACCAGTCAACAGGCTAATGATGAAACCACTATGGATATCTCCATCCTAGATACGGACAGTGGCTGGATAGAGTCACAAGGTACCCAGAGCTTGTAAAATTCATAAAATAATCAATTAAAATAAACTGTTAAGACATTTAATGTACTCATAATGTATATTAAACAAAAACTAGCTAACACCATAAAGCTTTTTGCTAATAAATCCTTATTTTTTATGTACTAAGCAAGCTCCTTGCTAGCTAGGAATGTGGAGAATTAGTTCTCTTTTAATCCCTCTCCACTGCAGATGATGACAAAAGTATCATGACTGAGCAAATCGAAGCCCTTCCTCAGACCCAGAGTCCTACCAGAAAGCCTGTGGAGGACAGACCCGCTAAACGGGCCCCTGGCAGAGGAAGGGGCCGCCCTGGCACATCTGAGAGTAAACTGTTCTGCAAAGTAGCCAGCCACCATCATCCACCACGAGAGGAGATCAAGAAGAAAAAAGGTTCCAGTTCTGCATTTAAGAAGTATTATTTAGCTTAAAATGAGTATTGTTTGTAACACGTTTTAATACATTTAGCAGTGATACTTCTGTAACTTGATGTTAAACAAAGATTTGATTCTCTGCAATTCATTTATTTGGGGTTTACGTGCTGGTTTAATCCTCTCTTTCCTCTTTGCTAGTAGGCATGAGGAGGGCTGACCAGAATAAGTTGTCAGCCCTCCAAAGTCGTTCTCCATCTCGAAAGAGTGTAGCCAAAGTGGCAGCCAGACATCCTAGGCCTGCTCTGCTTCACGGCACTGCTAGACGCAAGGCCACAGGTGAACACTTTTCACCGGAAATCGGTGCTGTGGATAGAGAGAGTGCAACTAAATTTTAATGTGTACCCTGCAACCTCTCCTGCACAAAAAAAAGCTAACTAGACCTGACCAATGCTGAATTCTTTTCAACTGGAAATTCAATCAAACATGCAGTATCAGGTTTTTTAAAGTTTTGATGACTTTGCTCTCTCTCTATTGAGGTGTAATGTAGCTGGCAAACATCATGTGCTGCTTTCTCATATTTAAAACATGTTTGTTACTTTTATGAGCTTAACTGCTTTGTCTTTTCTGTTCCTGTTTTATTTTATCCTTATCAAACGTGGAATATTTACTCCTGCTTGGCCTCATATTCATGTTTGTTTCTGCTCACTGATGCCATTGTGAGCTGTGATTGTTTCTTTTCCGACAGCTAAGTCTCTTGTTTATGTTTGCTGGAAATGGCTGCATGTTGAAGGTTGTGGGTGTGGTTGGTCAGCTGGTGTGAAAAGGTCTATGAGTGACACAATGTTGTGATGCTTCATGTGTATAGGGGGCGTTTCACTGATCTGCAGTCACTGTAGTGATGTGAGAAGTTTGGACTGTTCAGAGCACATTTATGGATGTGTGTGTGTGCTGTGTGTGCAAACTCACACCCGCAGTTGTCTTCCCTCTGTTTTTTGTTGGTGGTTAAAGACAGACTCTTTTCTTCACAGGAGTGGAAAGCCATCAGCCCCTCAGTGTGGCCCACCAGTCCAGGGAGAGGACCACTGTAAGTACTGTCTACTGTGACACCTACATGCGACACCTGTGTTTATCTTTTGCATGGATTTTCTTTTCATCCAGAATTTTGTGACTATTTTATGCTATCTAAAGTTAGATTTATCAGATAGTATATTAGTATACATCAATAAATAATGACATCTATAAGGGAAATGTGCAGATTCTGCAGTCTGTTGCTCAGGAGCTTGAGCAGGTCATCCATTTATCAGAAGGTCAGTGGCTCCTCCAGTCTGCATGAAGGATGCTTGGTTAAGATACTGGACCCCACATTGCTTCTGACGACTCTTCCGTTGATGTGTGTGTGTGTGTTTCTCTGCTTTAACAGGTTGGCACTTTGTATATAACTGAAAATAAACAGGTTAACTGGTTGGCTCCCATGTATTTTAAAGCACTTTAACTGGTCAAATGACAAGAAAAGAACTATATAAATGCAGCTGATTTACCGTTTCTGAAGATCGTATAGACCGAAACGTTGTTATTAAATAAATGTTTCAGCAGTTGCTAAGACAATGTGCAGGATTTTTTCTGTATTTGTTTTCAAACCAAGCTACAAGGTAAAGTAACTGTTTTTCCCAAATGGATCTGGTTGCTTTGTCGAAAATGAAATAATTGCTTTCTTGTAAAACAAAAAGCATTTTACTCTTAAAAGTCTGTGGGGATCGTTTCCATAATGTAACAAATCTGAGCCAGTCAGTGGACCTAAATTGACTTGCTTGTTCTTGGGTGCAGTGTTCACAGACACAAAAGCTTCGGGAAGTAGAGGAAAGTTTCTCTTTGAAGTATTTAGAGGAAGAAATAAAAAGTATTGAAGTATTTGGAAGAACCCTTTCTGTTTTCGTTTAAATACAAATCTCATGGGATGAGGTTATTACTGGTGTTTCTTTATTCATTATCTCCCAAAGCCCACATAAGCAGTTACCATTGTAAACAGGGTTGTTTCACAGCATAACTCAGCATTGCATCATGTAATTTGTTTGCATGACACAGTCGATATTTTAGTTTTTTTCCCTCCTTTAAATCCATTTTTGCATGCCTGAATGTGGGTGTTTTTGTTTCTCTGTGTGCGTATTCGTTTTGTCTTGCACGCCTGCGTCTGTCCTTGTGCCAGTCTCGACAGAGAAAATCTGTGAGTACAGAAATTCAATGAAATTAGAGAGACGGAGTAATGTTTTACTGCTTAATCAGCGACACTTAATGTGAAGTGGAAGAGCAAAGAGGATATCTTGCAGACATATTGCGTTCCATCTTTCATCCTTCATCTCTAAACTCTTACAAAAGACATTTTTCTGTTTCTCAGTCAAGTTTCATCTTTGCATTCATGTCTTTTTTATACACATTTCCTTTCATGTTAAATTTTTCTTAAAAGAAACCTTCAATTCAGCTGAAATCATTGCTTAAAATACTTTAAGACTCTATATGTTTGCATTTCATGTGTCCATTTCTACTCCATCCAGTCTCATTTCTTCCTTTCTCCATCTGTTTGTCATCTCTGCCTGCACATCATCCTCACATCCTGCATGCTTTCCCGCCTCTTGTCACGAATTCGCCCCAGAGCCCCACGAGGGCCGTTCTCTTAAAGATGGCAGTTCAGCGCCGGGCGTCCGATCACCATCCGCCCCGGCCCGGCTCTGCCTGTAGCCTTAAGCGGAGCCCCCTTGTGGAGGCGGAGCTCTGCGAGGTC
This sequence comes from Naso brachycentron, assembly GCA_029874485.1. NCBI lineage: Eukaryota > Metazoa > Chordata > Actinopteri > Acanthuriformes > Acanthuridae > Naso > Naso brachycentron. The sequence goes on from JAQFJA010000017.1 coordinate 6,261,294, forward strand.
CGCCCCTCCTCTGCATGTGCCCGCCCACCCCCTCTGCCAAGCAAATGGGCAGAGAAGGTAAAGTGGAGGGAGGACAGGTGATGGATAGGTAGCTGGGAACAAAGTGCGTGCATGTGCACGTGCATGTGATCGAGCCTTTACTGACTCCTCAGTGTGTGTGTGTGTGTGTTTGTTCACTCAGGAGAGAACTTACCGCAGCCCAGAGAAGAGGTCGTCTCTGCCCAGGCCTGCCAAATCTCTGACACGCCACATCCCTGCTGCTGAGCAAGAGGACAACAGCACCCCCTCTAGGCCAACCTGTAAGACTACACCCACACATGTACATCCAAACACTGCAGAACCTTCCAGCATGTCCTCCTAAATCACTGCCGCAGACTGCCTGTTAAAGCTCTTGCACTTATACTAATGACTCTCCTCAATCACCTCCTTTTTAATAAGTTTACTGAATTTTAACTCCAACCATGTTGCACCTCCTGCCCTGCTTTTCTCTGCTACTCCCCCTTTTCTTTTACCTCCCCGTCCTTCCGACTCCTCCCCTCTCGAAGCGTTCCAGTCCAGAGCGGACAGCAGGTCTGGAAGAGCCCCTGGTATGGCAGGTAGACCACCTCATAGCTCCTGGTAGACCCTTTACATCCTCTTCATGAACATGTAACATCTTTATGACTTTCATTATGTGGAAAGTGAGCATCATTCATTCATTAAGCATTCATTTGTTCATCTTAGTGACTCATTATCCTAAAGGGTGTCTGCAGATTTCAGAAAACTTGCAGTTAAACTGTTAAAGGCCCCTCATCTTCTAGTCAAGAGAGATGATTTTGCAAGTTGTGTTTCTAATTTTAATACAAATTTCACACAATATTTTTAAATCTGGCTTTGTCAAACCTGCAGTCACGTTATAACAGGAACATAGTGGATTCATAACAACAGTTTGCTTCTTCTTCTCGCTCTTAATCTGCATGTTGTCGGCTAAATTTGTGTTGGAGTGGCACCAGTTTCCCAGCAACAAGGCGCCAGCGTTAAATGAATTCAGCTGCCTGTGTGTGCTTTTCCTTGTTTAACATTTCTGTTTGACTTGGACTGTTTGTTTTGTGGAGACCAAAGAAGATTAGGTGTGACATTGACAGCTCTGTGTTGTTTCCTTATCGTTATCATCAAAACCAGATGAAGGATCATACACTCCAATTCATCTGTTGCTCTATTTTTGTCTTTTTCTTCTTTTCCCATCTGTCTTTCTCCCTCCTTTATCCAGGAAGGGTTTTCTTCCTTCTTCTCATCGTTGTAATCGATCAATCTCTTTATTCTCTCAAGGCACAGACTCGACTCGTTCCCGATCAGTCCGCAGCGGGGCCTCCACCCCCGGCTCCTCCGCCGTCACGCCCGGCACGCCCCCCAGCTACTCCTGCCGCACCCCCGGCTCGCGCACCCCCGGCAGCCACACGCCCAAGTCCTTCAGCGTCCTCCAGGAGAAGAAGGTGGCGGTGATCCGGACCCCGCCCAAGTCTCCTTCCTCCGCCCAGCGGCAGCTGAAGGTTCTCAATCAGCCCCTGCCCGACCTGAAGAATGTAAAGTCCAAGATCGGGTCCACCTCCAACATCAAGCACCAGCCGAAAGGCGGACAGGTACCCATGTTGAAACATGTCATTCTAATGTTAAAGAACACAGTCACTCTCTGGATTTCATAAAATAAAAGCCTGCAGTGGCAAGAAGTCAGGTGGGTTAAATCTGCACTACGCGACCATACCAGTGTATTTCTGACTTCTCAACGTTAGCAGATATTGCCCCTATCTTCTACAAATGTTCTTGTTAAAATGTGACCATGTGTATACTTGAGTAGATGTCAGACTGCATTTTTAAAGCCCATTCATGTTGAAACAAAGTATAGAAACACTGTAGGACAAGTGAAAGTTGCTAGCTACAGATAATTCACCCTTCTAAAGAGAAGATCGTTGCTTATTTGGTCAAAAATCGCTGAGCGAGAAAGAGAGGGGAGCATTGAGATGAAAGTTGTTATGCCTAGAAAAAGAGTTCCTTCCTAGCTCGAATATTAACATGAAGGAGGATTTTGAGGATTTTATAAAGCTATTTTGGGGGAAAATGTGTGGGGTTTATGAAACCTCTGTGGCCGATGTTGACAAAGGACAGTAACGTGTAGTAACACTGGTGTGGTTTTTTAACATGAAAATAAAAGCGTAAAATCTTCACAAGACACAAATGCTGCAACATACAAAAGAGCCCATAGATTTGTATTGTATTCAATGAACTAACAGTATAAATATATTTTTTATTTTGGGATACTGAAGGCCTTAAAACTCTTGAACTAATGCATTTCCCTTACTCTGTCACATGGGGGCAGTAAAGTACAGTTATATTGGAGAGCCTTAAATCAAAAACAAAGATCATTTGCTTGAAAAAGGCTAAATCTAAATTTTTTTTAAAGATAACATCTTACAGTTAACTGGAAATCAAGCAAGACGATTATGTTCATAAAACTGAACATCTTATAATTACTTTTTTGATTAAAAGGTTAATATATGTTATATTTTCAATAATCTAGAGTGCACAGTTTGGTTTGTTGTAGCTTTACAACATGAATGATTCAATACAACATTCGTTAAATGATTAAAAAAAACATAAAATGGCAGAATAGGAACATTTGTAGATGCTTTTACCAAACAAGAGACAGAAGTGTGTTAAATCAGAGGTTTTCTCTCGTCTGTGACTTGATAAATGTTCAAATATCTCTCTTCACATCTTCACTCTCGCTCACTGTCTGACCGGCCTCGAAACCTCTGCCGCCACTTCCTCTGACTGTCCTCTCCCTGTCTGCTGTCATCTCCGTCACCCGCCGCCTCCGGCCTCGTCCCCTGACTTTCCCTTTGTCTTCCTCCTCCACCTTTTCTCAAATTCCTCCCTTTTGGAGAAGGACACAAACCAGCTTCAGCTGGACCAGACAAAGTGTGTGTGAGTCTGAGCAGGGGATTTAAAACAGCTTTTCTCTTCAGAATATTCCCAGAATCGTGCAGAATCATTTGCCCCGGGGACGTGCTTTCATCATTGCTGTGCAGGATTTCCCCTCCGGTTCTGAGTATTAATAATTTCAGCCGAATAATTTATTTCAAGGCTGCATCCAGGACACAGAATAAAAATATAATATCACTTTTTATCAGTTTGTCTTCGTCTTTTTTAGGTTTTAAGTGAAACTTACTACATTCCACAAAAAGAGGGGCGAACAGATGCCTGATAGACTCGTTTATTAATCACATCACCACGGCAACAGACGGTGTAAATGTTCCCGCAGTATTACTGAGGTGAGGCTTTGCATTATCCCCAGTGATGTATGGAGCAGGAGGCAAATATTTGTCATTTTTGCCGGCTCTTTTCTCCTCTGTGGGGAGAAATGTGACACAGGGGCAGAAATTTTTAATGAAGCTGGGTGACGCACAGCCCCGAGGAGCAGCACAGTGTGTGATGATGTTCTGTGTGTGGCGTCAAAATGAAGAAGAAGAACATTTCTCCCATATTTAGAATTATATGAGGTCTTATTGTCATTTTTTGAAAATGTCTTTACATGCAGGGAAGCATTGCATATGTTAAAAAAAATGCTGTTAAGCCAGAACGAGCATTATCGTTCTATATTTTCAGTAGTTTTTATATTCTATTTTATTTTTTAAACTTTTGTTTTCGACCCAGTTTACTGTCAGTTACTTTTCATGATGAGTTTGCTCATTTCAGTTCAATTTTTCTGTTTAAAAAAGTTTAGTGTTAGTTTTTATTAAAATCAGTATTTGTGAAGGCAGTGAAATCAGTCATATAGAATCTAAACTTGAGCACCGTTGCCTCCTAATGCCTTTTGTGTTGACAAATTTGGTCCAATTGACAAAGACTAAAAAATAGACACATTCTGTATAATTTTATTTTATTTTCATTTTGTAAGGTCAAAAAAGTTTGTTGTAGTCAGTTTTTTCCCCCTTAAAATCAACTTGTCGCTTTTATTTTGGCTGAAATGTTCTATCATACCTATTATTTTCTTTTTTTTCTTTTCTCAAGTCTTATGTGACTTTGATAATTGTTATTTTGCCATAGTAAATTTTTATGGTAGGTTTTTATTACAATAAAGCTGCCACTAACAATGTTAGTAATATGTATAATTCTTTATTCATAGTGCTGTGGCTTCATATCAGTATTGACCAAACTTTGATGTTTAAAACCAAAATATTGATATTGTGTCAGTAACACACACAATACAAAATGCTGAAAGTACACTTAAATCAATTAGGTCTCTTTGGTTCCTGTTTGTCACAGTAGGTGGCAGTAATGTGCCACAACAGGAAAACAGAAAAAATTAATACATCTTATTGTTCTTTTTGTTCTTATTGTGTTTTTTCAAGCCGACCAATGAAATAGCGAGCGATAAATTCTCTGTTTGTCTCTATTATGATAACTAAATAATATGCATGTGTGTGATGTGTTCAGTGGGGTTGTTGTAGGGTTTCATGCAGCTGCAATGTCATTGGTTGACCTTGCAGCTGTTTTTTTTTGCAACAGCTGTAGTGTAGAACTGCAAAAGGAAAAAAAAACACTGAAAATGACAGTGAGAACAGTGTGTGTGTGTGCGAACGTGTGTGTGCAGGTGAGAGGCGCAGCTGTCAGGAGAATCCAGGTCACTGTCAGGGCTCCTGCGTGTTTTGCCTGAACCCCCTCCTGTTTTCTCTTTCTCCCTCTTTCTGTGTTCACTTTGGCCCTTTAAACAATAAAATTATTTATTTTTGATTTTTTTTTTTTTTACTGGCACCAACATGGAACTATGCAGCAACAAGGACAACAATATAAAATCCTCCCAAAACTACTTAGATTAGCATCAGCTGAGGATGTAAATACATGTTTAATGGAAATGCATGTAAGACACATTGATCTCTCATCTCACACTTATCTAAATGAGGCGCACATATAGTGTTTTTCTTTTTTTTTTTTTATTTAATTCGATTTTGTTTTAGGTTCAAATTTTGCACGAGAAGCTGGACTTCAGTCATGTTCAGTCAAAGTGCGGCTCCAAGGATAATCTGAAGCACACGCCCAAAGGAGGCAATGTATGTACGCCTTTCTCTTCTCCTTCTCTCTTCCTCTTTCCTTCTCTGCTCAGTCGGGGCTCTCATGCTACTTTTATGTGTTCATCTGTCTGGCCATCTGTTTCTGAGGCCGATTATTTTTTAGGTGCAAGGCAAGACGCAGAGTTTCTCACTTCCCTTTTGCAAGTGATCATTTGAATCCCATCCATTTATTTTCTGCAAAAAGTGATTGGATGTTGCACCTGGGAATGAAACTCCTTCAAATGTGCCTCAGGCTGCTCAAGCAAGTTCCAACACTCGATGGACTACAGCACTGCAAGTGCTGCTTCTCACTCCGATAAATGCCTTGATCCCTGCATAAAAGCTGCACCAATAAAAGGCCTGAGTTTGTTTTCTGTGCCGACAGATTGATAAGTCATGGATTTACAGTAAAATTGGGACACTTCTGTGGGATTAGGGGAGGCCATTTTAAGCCCTCTCAACTCATCCAGTTTGAGAAACCCTCTTTGTCGCCTGTTTGTTTGTGTAAAAACGTCTCGTTGTTGTTTCCAGGTCATGATTCCGAGCGTTAAACTGGACTTTAGCCACGTTCAGGCTAAATGCGGCTCCCTGGATAAAATCCAGCATGCAGCCGGCGGAGGAAACGTAAGTGATTCTCATTTTGATGAGCATTTTAATCAGGCATGAACATGTTTCTGCTTTAAAATTTAATTCCCAGCATGCTTTTGCCCCCTTTGCATCATTTAATGTTCGTCTCAGACACAACATACAGTCTCTCTGCATTGTGTAAACACCTCTTTACAGCCTGCATTACTCTAATTCGTATAATCCACGGACAATAAAGTTTAATTGAAGCACCTGCTCCCGACGTGTTTGTGTTCTGTTTGTTGCTGCCTGCTTAGCTTCTCACTAGGGAGGCAGCGTCAGCGTCTCGGTTTCTCTTGTGCCGACAAATCTTAATCGATTTGATCTGCCCTCATCCGCGGACTGAAGTCATGTCGTCATTTTTTCTCATAAATGTGTCAATATGTGGTTTGTGCTGCTGCCCGCAGGTTCAAATCCAGACCAAGAAAATCGACCTGAGCCACATCACTTCCAAATGTGGCTCCATGTCCAACATCCACCACAGACCAGGTGCTGCACACACACATTCACACCTGCAGAGGCTTTGCATTACTTGTGTTTTCATGGAGATAATGCCCATCTTGTCGCATTAGAGAAGGTTGATGTAAACAGTAAAATTTAAATAGTCAAAAAACTCGCCACTGATTTGCACAAAACCAGCTCAGCCATTAACACAAATCGTCCAGCTTCCAGTCGTGGGTAGTGGAAAGAGAACAACAGAACGATCATGCTTATAAACAACAAATACTTTTTATTTTTTTTCCCCCACATATTAAAATTTGCTTTAATTTCACCTGACAGTAAGAAAGAAACATGACTTGTTTATTGTTTATTTTTGTTTCCTGGCATATTGTGCAGACTTATTTTCCTTTACGGTTAGTTCAGTTTGTATCCAAATCCTACAGTGAATGGTCCCTAGTGAATGAAATAATGGCAAACAAATTAAAGTCTGTGTACATGTAACATTGAATGTATCACTCTATATAACATGCATGTCTTCATCCTGCAGCGTAATGTGTGATGGCTGAAGCTGTAAGTTCCATATGTAGATATTAGGAGGATAAAGTTAAACTGCAGATGTTTCATCTTTTAAATTAATTTTACTTTGCACTTAAATAACAGCAAAACAACATATGGCATCAGCTATACAACGGACCGCTTGATTAAAATTAAAAACACCAAATTTTGTTTCAAAAGAGGCAAATGAGGAAACAACATTTTGATTTAATGCTACTGAAAATATGTCATGATGGTTGTATTTGTGTGGGGGATTTTTGTGACCTTATAAAGATATTTTACCATTGTACGCACATTTCTTGTGTCTAGATTTTATTAAAAAGTAACAAAATTATTTGTTTTTTTAAGTTTTTGCTTCCATATGTGATGAGTTTGTTCCTAAAATGAGGTGATTGTGCTCATATTTGCCATGTTAAAACAGGATGTTCTTCCCTGTGCACCTCTGTGTACAAGTGAGACTCTTTGCCCTGAGCGTGGCCCTGCAGGCGAGTGATGCCCTCTGGCTTTGACGCTTTTCTTCTTCTTCTTGCTGTCCCGTTCCCAGGGGGAGGACACGTGCGTATCGAGAATGTGAAGCTGGACTTTAAAGAGAAGGCCCAGGCCAAGGTCGGCTCCCTGAGCAACACCAGCCACATGCCCGGAGGGGGAAACATCATGGTAAAAAGCAGCACACACAACATTTGTCCTGTGCACGCAAAGTTTCTGTCACTGCCACTACTGACCTTTATTCCTCCATCGTCCGCCAGATCGAGAGCCACAAGCTGAACTTCCGGGAAACAGCCAAAGCTCGAGTGGATCACGGCGCGGAAATCGTCGTCACCCACTCCCCTGGCGTCGAGACCGGAGGCACCTCCCCTCGCCTGTCCTCCGCCGGCAGCATCAACCTCCTGGAGTCTCCCCAGCTGTCCACGCTGGCGCAGGATGTGACCGCCGCCCTGGCCAAGCAGGGCTTATGAGCGGGCTGCCACTTCCGCTTCGGATCCCCTCACAAAATCCACTCCTCCTCTCCGCATTGGTCTCATTCACTCATCCAGTGTTTCTCCCAAGGTCCCTCACTGCAGCATGTGCTACAGTTGTAGTCAATGGACTGTTTAATCCGTCAGTGACCCTTCCAGTCCTCCTGGTGGGATTTTAAGAACTCAATTTTAAGATTATTCCAAATTCACTCCCAGTCGTTCTTTATTTGTCCCTCATTCATGTCCGTTCACTCAAATATGGACTTTTCTGTTTTTGTTTTAGATGCTAAAGTCTGAGTGGATGTTTGTCTGAAAAGGCGTTGACGGTTTTACGATTGTACAGCATTTTTTTTTTTTAGCGTGCAAAGCATCACATTCCACTTGTATCGGGATTAAGGCGAATTCACGCATCGTGGCCATGCAGAATTTATATGGTACTGAATTCAAGATGTAACTACTAGATCCTAGACGCTAGTCTTAAATATAAACTGTGTGAGAGGCTAAAGTGACAGAAACGTGGCGTGTATAAAGAACGGCCGATGAGCATGTCTGCTAAAATGTGACTTTTCAAGTCAAACGACACGAATATTTTCGTTTGTGCGTTGGTTGGTTTTTATCTTCTGATTTCCTGAAATGTGCTGAATCGTCGGACAAGTTGTGTTCTCTTGTTCTGTTTTCTTTTTATAAATGTCACTGTAGTGGAAGTTGTTCCAGTTTTTTGTACGTTTCCCTGTGGCTGCACTGGCTTATTAGCACTTAAATGTGGATAACCATTGCAGTTGTGTCGAGTCGAGCGCTAAAAGGCTTCAGCTTTTCAATGGATTTCTCTTTTTTTTTTTCTGTTTTGCAAACCAATGGGCTGCTCTTTTGCTAAATTTTACATTAGCTCTGTGATTTTTTAGGCTGTTATGCTGGCATGGCAAATACATGAAAAAAAAATTGTAATGTTTGGAGGAATCTTAAACTTGTTAGTGTGAGTGTAAATGGCCAGGCTGATTCTTTTCTATTGCAAAGACTGGGCTCTACGACGCGTTTGAATGGGCCGCAGGCCTGAAGTTTGTCTGAAATGTGGGAAGTATGAAGCTTTATGAGAAAACATTCCACTGAAAGAGCAGCCACTGATCGAACCAGTAACTTCACGAGAAACGACAGAAGAAACGATGAAGAACGGGACTTAACCCTCAACTTGCAGCCGCTAGGATTCATGAAAAAAAAGTAAAAAAACAAAACTGTTTAGCATATTCTCTGCTCACCATTGTGAAACTCCTCTGCCCCCTCTCTCCTCCTCCCCCCCCTGACGTCAGTGTTTTTCTGTGCTTCCTCTTCTCTGG
>JAQFJA010000017.1:6270294-6285407 GCA_029874485.1 Naso brachycentron
CTCCTCCTCCCCCTCCTCCCTCCCCCCTCCCCCCGCCCCTCTCTGCCCTGGTAAGTGTATTTAAAAGAAACAAAAAAAAGACCATGTAGATGTGTGCACACTTTTTCCGGTGTTTGAGACGTACTGATGACAAATGCTCCTACAGGATGACGACAACAGAAATAAAGAAAATGAAAAACAGTTTTGCTCTGGTGTCTCGTGTGAATTCTAATTTTTTTTTAAAATTTGTCTCTGGCATGCATCTTTATCCGGTGCAAAAAAACATCAGTATGATGCGTTTGTTGTTAAATATTTGCTAAAAACGAGGGCGCGACTGATATACCCATATCAGCGTCAAGTTGCCGATATTAAAACTATTTAAGGTCAGAAAAAAATGCTCTGGACTAGTGAGTTAAAATGGTGTAATTACATAGTTTGTCCAGCAGAGGGCAGCCTGCTTTTTAATAACTAACAAGTGTTTAGAAATCCTGCTTCCATTATGTATTTTTGTCACAAGTATTTGACGACCACATTCAGACGATATTAAGTATCAGCCGATATATCTGACATAATAATATCAGCACCTGACCTAAAATTTCGATATCGGTGGGGTCCTACTAAAAAGTGTATATAGATTTACCCTGAGACTTTTATTGTGAAAAACATCTTCAAACAAGTTGTTTTAAATAAAGATTTTGAAGTTTTGCAAGTTATAAACAAAAAGCAGCACTGTTTTATGTCATAATAGTGTAGCTATACAGATTAAATTAGGATTATATCCTTTATTTTTGATACTTGGGACAGTTTTTAAAGTGTTTCATTGCTATTTTTACTTGAGTAAAAGACGCAAAACACTGTTCCCTCAGTGTAATCCACTGTTTGTTTTGCGCCTCACAGCCCCAAACCTTGCCAAATGGTCCGCGTGGCTTCTGAAACAACCTGTTGATGGTCACAAGGCGGATTATCTCTCCCGTAAATGCATCGTCCGGGTGTGATTTACACCAGTTTGTGTTTAAACAACACATATTGCCGTTTTTATGGCAGAGGGAGCGGATGAGGAAACATCTGTCCCGCTGCCGGCTGCGTCTTTAAGCGCCGCCGCCGAGAAACTGGCACGTCGATCAAGTGTCGCTGTCCGGTGAGGGAGGTGCTGAAATCAGAGCGCTCCCTCTCCCCCACCTCACCCACACTCCATCCCCTCCCCTCTCTCTCTCTCTCTCTCTCTCTCTCGTTACTGCCGCCGAGCGACCGACACTTGCAGCCATTTTACGCAGAACGAGCCCAATCATGTCGTGAGGGGAAGCTCGCTGGTCACCTGCGCAGAGCCAGCAGCCGCCGCGCGTCCCGGTGGTCGCACGCAGGCGGGCGGGCAGCGCGCGCGGGCAGGTTCCGGCCAAAATGGTGAAGAGGAAAAGCCTGGACGACAACGAGCCCGAGTGCGGGAAGGGAATACCGTTCCCCATCCAGACCTTCCTATGGAGGCAAACCAGGTTAGTGGGAATTGATAACAGGTGTTTGTCATCGCCGATAATCAGGGATGAGACAGCAGCGCAGCCGCCGCCGCTGTTCGGCGTGAAAAGACGCCCGCATTTCTGTCATAACGACCCTCAAAATACACGCGCTGCCTTATTATACATCCAAGCGTGAATGGATGAAACTGAGCACGGATTTCATTGAATGTTTTACACGGAGGGAGGTGGGCTGCATGCTCCTTTTCTTTCCCCCCCAAGACGTGAACTGTGAATGGGGACGGATGCGGACTGCATGATGTCACACCTGTAAAGCAAATTTAACGTTCCATGGAAAGTGGGCTAAATGCTGCAAACTGTCCTGTGGGAAATATTTTGTTGTTGTTTCTGAAGCCGAACAGGCCTGCTGTGCTGTCATACCTCAGAAAGCTCCAACAAGATTTATAAACACCAGAGTAAAAAAAGAATAGCAATATATTTTTTTAAAAAAGCAATAAATATAACTATATCTGTGATGTAAATAAATAGACTAAATCAGTGTAGATAGAAAATAAATGTAAATAATATAAAATTTTCGCAGTCTAGTGTGAGAACTGGGATGTGCAAGTGCAATGAGACAAAAAAATGCAACATCTTATTTTGACGTTTCTTGTATTTTTCAGTGCATTTCTGCGTCCAAAGTTGGGAAAACAGTATGAAGCATCTTGTGTGGTAAGTTCCCTCATGTTGCCATTTGCCTAATGAGATAACAAATAAATAAATAAATAAATAATCGCTCTCTTCCCGGTAATCCCTGTTTGCCTTAATGCACCTGCAAATCTCGCAGGCTCTTCATGTCACATTTAGCAAATTAGTTTTTCCCCTCTCCGTGCCCCTGTTACCCGCCAGCGAGACCTTTGGAAGCTCATATCCATAATAGCGTTTCTCCAGCTCCAAACAGAGCTGCCACTGTCTCTGCCACAGGCGTCGCCTTGCTGCGGGCCATGTGGGACGTTTAGATAGTCAAAGAAAGAGGCTTTAGTCTCCGGCTGATGTCTCTCTTCTCCTCCTCTCTGGCTGCCTTCCACAGTCCTTCGAGCGGGTGCTGGTGGAGAATAAGCTCCATGGGCTGTCGCCGGCCCTGTCAGAGGCCATCCAGAGCATCTCCCGCTGGGAGCTCGTCCAGGCGGCGCTGCCTCACGTCCTCCACTGCACCTCCATCCTGCTGTCGAACAGGAACAAGCTGGGTGAGGACACACGGCTGCAGGCAGTGAGCTGACAGCCTCATTCAGGTTATCCTCATTGGACACAACACCAAACTGATGCTCTTTCATTCACAGTTACAGCCTGACCTGACAGTGCGTCCACCTTCTGGCATCCAGGAGACAGAAACATCACAATTTACATGTTTATTTAAATGAATTTTATCATTTTTTGAATCACATCAGCATCAAAATGCACAGAGAGACAAATGAATACATAAAATGTTTATTTAAAGCACTTAAATGTGTAGAAAACAGCACTCGAAAAGAGATAAAATGTGTCTTAATCCATCGATTAAGTTGTTAGATTATGGATTACAGCTAGAAAAATTTAGATATTAGTTGGATTTGATATTTTTTTACATCCAAAATTTGTTTGACCTTTAATAGCCCTGACAAAAGGGCTTGTAAGCCTTTGACTAAATTAAAAAATTGCCAAAAGTGAACTTAAAAGGTATGATGATGCACTCAAAGCCCCCTCACAGAAACACTGGAGCTTCATTCTGCCCTTTCATCACCTTCTTCAGCATCTCTCAACATTAACCCCTGACCTCCGACCTCCCACAGGCCACCAGGACAAGCTGGGCGTGGCCGAGACCAAGCTGCTCCACACGCTGCACTGGATGCTGCTGGAGGCGGCGCAGGAGTGCAACCACGAGCCCAGCCTGGGCCACGGCTGGTCGGCGGGCAGCAGCAGCAGCGCCTTCCTCCAGCCTGTGGGGAACCAGGGGTCGTCCCCGGGGGCTCCGGGCTCCGGCTCCGGCTCCGCTTTAGGAGGGTCGGGACCCCAGCACAGCGGCTCGCTGCTGGAGGAGGATGAGCACGCCCGGACCAAGCTGTTCCACAAGAGCATGGCCACGGTGGAGCTGTTCGTGTTCCTGTTCGCGCCGCTTATTCATCGGATCAAGGTCTGTTATCCTTTAAATCGACTCTTACAAGAGAAAAACAATGTATATTTTTATTCTACATATGCATCATTTTTTTAACATAAAAATAATTATTTTCATTGGGATTGTTGACATTTTGAAAGATTTTTTGCTGCCGTTTCAGTCAGCTTTATTTTGACTGGCACACACACACACACACACACACATGAACACACACGTATGGGTCAACCTAAGGCTATTGATCTGTGTGTACAAACAGATACAGTCCAAAGGTCAGGTTGCAATACTCCTGGGATTTCACTGTTTCCCAGCTGAACAATAAATTACTGCATCTTGTAACTGATCGTCTAATAACATCAATATGATGATAATGTCGATTTCATGCCATAAAACATGTTTAATACGTCCGATGAGTTGCTTCTTTCTTTGATATGATGATTATTAGATTGATGAGGAGGAGGGCCAAATGTGCACAACTGCTTCCTTTATAAAGTCTATACTAAATATGTCACTTTCTTTGTTTTGAAGGAGTCGGATCTGACCTTCCGATTGGCCAGCGGTTTGGTCATATGGCAACCCATGTGGGAGCACCGCCAGCCTGACATCCCCGCCTTCACCGCTCTCATCAAACCTGTCAGAAACATTGTGACAGGTGAGGAGAAAACCCTCACAGACACACAGGCGAGTTTTAAGACAGGATCTGTTTTGGTTTGCTCATTACTAAGACGTGTAATCTGCTTGTCTCGACAGCAAAGAGGAACTCCCCAGTCAACAACCAGTGCAGCCCCTGTGGATCTGGCAACCCGGGTCCCATGGTGAGTGAGCGTTTTTAGCTCCGATCTCAACAGATTTCGCCTCCCATGTTGATTGAACGTGTTCGGGCAGGATGCTTTTTCCCCTCCCCCTCAGTATCCCCCTGAGGCTGGATGCTAATATTCATTAGCACCAGCCATGTGGGAGCATTAGCGTGGTTAGCCGAGGTCATGACAGAAACCTCGCTCCAGCCTCAGAGCCTGTAATTATCAGGATCTGTCTGTCTTTCTGCCTGTTTATCTGCAGTATCTGTCATCTCTGCCTCCCACCCGCAGGGCTTCCAGGTGGTTTGCGAAGCGGCTCAATCAGATTCCTCCTCCTCTGTGGCTGGAGAGCAGAGCTGTCGTCCTGGTAACTCGGTGGAGAAAGGTGGCCCTTCCCAGCAACCCCCAGCAGTCAAAGGCCCTTCCAAGAAGAAGTGAGCACCGTTAATCAATTTAACCCCTAGAAGCCATGAGATGGGTTACATTTGGTCACATGCATCATTGATTTTTTTGATTTCAGAGTTACATCTGGTGTGTGCAGGTGTCCTGCTCATTGTTGGTTGCTCGTAAAGGGTTATGGCAATTTTTTTTCCCTTTTTGTCATTTGCCTCCCTCCCCAGTTCAAGACAAGAAGATAGATACCATTCTTTCAACTGTGCGAGCAGTAACAAGGAAGAGCTGTATGTAATTTTCATTTTTTCGAATCAGTTTTGTACTGGAAGTAAACTGTAGGGCGTGTGCATGCCAGTAAATGCCAGAAGAAGAAGAAATAAAAAAGTATCACATAAGTGCTCATCTGAGTCTAAAATAACATAACGTGGTAAATAAACAAGTCACAACAAGCACACAGGACCATTTAGAGTTGTTGGAAAGTTTATCTGATGACTTTAGGTGGAGGCAGGCTAGCACTTCCCATTGACTACCAGTATTTGAGCTAAGCTAATTAGCAGAGGGCGAGCTCTGCCCGTCTCTTCATTTTTACTGCAAAAGAGTTGAATCTATCTTCTTGTCTGGAACTTGAGAGGGAGGCAAATAACAGAAAGGAAAAAAAAAGGCATATGCCTTTGTGTCATAACTAATATTTACTTCAGTGATACATTTTCCAAACAAGGACAAAATGAAATTTTAACTTTATTATTTGGTTTGGTGTCGAGGTAATTTACAATGAGCTGTGAGGGCAGCTTGTAATTCTTTAATTTAGAGATTGTTGTGATCGATGCTGAGAGAATTCAAAACAAATCACAATAACCTAAAGGCCTTGTCTCAGAGGCTTTACAATTTATGCAAAATAGGACACTTTCCATTTCATGTTTGGATAGATAAAAGCCCACAGGGCTTATTTGGGAAAAGACGGGATAAACTACAGGAGCAACAGGAGGGAGCAGAGCTAAATAATACAATGAATACAGATAAACAGGACTACGCTGTATAATTAATAATAGTGTAGCAGAGCTGAACGCAGAACCTCAACTACAGCATGACTGCAACTTTTTTATCTGCCGTTTTTTCATCATTGTCATAATGAATGCATGAAATATGCAAAAAAGCAACCTAATGTTTGCCCTAAAAAACTGGAATAGAGAGACAAAAACATTTTAAATGTGTTGGAGTAATATGTAAATATATATTAAAATTTTAGAAAGTGTCACTACTTCTGCTGTAAAACATTACAGCAGAAGTTCCCAGAGAAACTTGGTGTCTTCTTAGGACCCAAATATCTGCTAAAATACATAAATCACTCATAAAAAAGACAAAAACTTATTGAAAATGTCTATAAATTTTTTCTTTTCTCAACAAAAAAATTGGAACTAATTCATCTAGATACATTTTCTATGTCTGTTTTGTAAAAGACACACACAGCATCTGAAAAAAAAGGTCGTCTTCTAACTAGCGGCCTTAAAAACTGGTTTTGTGACCCATTTTGGGACCTGACCCCAAGTTTGGGAATCGCTGCAATAGAGGAAAAACTTAACATTATTACATTCTTGCATATAAATTATGAAGCGTGTAACTGCTGGTGTCATTTTACCAAACAAAGAGGTAAATTCTTCTCTAAATTTAAATAAACTGCCTGACACTGTGTGCTGTGAATGTAACATAGATACGAGTCATGCAAAGGTTGTCTTACGCAACATGAACAGGCTAAGTGAGGGAAATCGTGCGTAAAAATCACAGATTAGTCATCAATGCAGATTTATCATGATCATGTATCATCTCACTGCTTTTCCCAAAGCTTTCACAAATGAATCATTTATCAGTGACGCAGCCAAGAAGCAGCTGTGGGTCGAATTCGTGCAGAAGTGACCCGCGCTGACACGGCGCTGGTGCCATCATCGTCTTGATGGCTAAACACTTATCCCCGCGGCGGCGTCTGTCCGACACACTGCACAGCACAGCTCGCTCCAATAGCTTGTGAGAGCTAGCGTACATGAATAGCTCCTCCTTCCCCTGTGTAATGTGTTGCCCGAAGCAGTGCTGCCTCAACACACACACAAAAACACACACACACACACACACACACACACACACACACACACACAGAGCCCTCTCTGTGCTCGAGCATCAGACCCATCTGACATTTGCCCACAAACCCGGGGTAATTACGCTGAAGTAATGTGCTACATGTCTGATGCTGGCAGCGTTTCTGGTCTGGCATGGCACGGCCTGGCTTGGTTTGGTCTGCCTACGGAAAGCCTGGCGTTGGTCGGCCTTCGCTGCCAGACTGAGGCTCAATCTGTGCTCAGACGAGGCAAGTATGACCGGCACGGTTGGCGGCAAATGACCACTTGCTATATTGAGAGCCTGGCTCTGCAGAAAAAGTTTGGCTTCCCAAAATCAAGCAAAAAAATAGAAATAATGTTGATCATCAGGCTTCTAATGCACCGGAAATGCTCTGCAGAGTCCCCAGATGAGAACATCGCCACATTTGCATCCTGCGCATCCTGTGTGGGCTTTTTTCTGTTAAGTTTATCATAGCTGGTCTCTCATCAGCCTGAATCACCCACCAGTGGGCCGGGAGAGCGAGGTTTGATGCGGGAGACGGCGCTGAGAGGTCGATAAGCCACCCTTAGCTCATCTCGACTCCTTCCTGCTACTCCGACGCTTCTCATGATCCCACCGATAGCCGGCGGCCGACAGCAAATCAAAATAAGCCCAAATCCCCCTCCCCCAAGCTAGTTACATCCTCATACACTCAGACACAGGAGGGTTTTTGAGCAGTCACATGGTAACGCAGGAAGGGAGAGAGATTAATCTCTATTGTTTCACTGCACACGCTCAACAATGACAGATTAATTGCTTTCTTTTAAGTGTTAATGTTGGTGAATTTGAAGCTGCTGTGTGTGAAACATTAAGAGGTTTGAAAGGAAAGTGAGTTGAATGTAAATTAGAGAAGCAGCAAGAGAGAATTTTGGCCTTTAAACGCCTAAGAAGTCATTTATGTCACACTTTTAAGTTGTTGGACTCCTTCCGGATGAATCCTCTAACCAAAACAGCCTCTGAATGTATTTTCTCTCTCTCGTCGTCTTGTATCTTCACACGGCGGCGCGGCGCTGCTCAGATAAAATCATTTCCGCCGTCAACTCCTCTGATTAATGCAGCTTACTCATCCTGTGGCGCCGCATCGCGAGCCCTGCTGATGCTGAGGCAGTTTCCATGGCAACCGCTGGCTGCTGCATCCCTCCTACCGCATGGAGTCGGGGGGCCCGGGGTGGCTGTCGTCACTCGGTCTCCGTGGCAACGTGACACAACAGCAGCAGCAGCAGGCAGAGTGTGTGTGTGTGTGTGTGTATTGGCTAGACAGTGAAACATGATCCAGCCTCCCTCTGCTGTCCGCTCTTAAAGTGATTCATGTAGATATCGACCGTCTCTTCCTGCTCCATTTATTACAACGGCAGAGATTAAATGCCTTCCTCTCTCTCTCTCTCTCTCCGTCTCTTATGGTGTCAATATGTTTCTCCACAGCGCGCGGCACTCTGCACGCTCTGCAGCTCCCCAACCGCTGACCTTCATTCCAGCTTATTTATAGTGGACTCACGTAGGCTTAGGCTCCCTCTCTTCCCGCTGCTCTCCCAATGATGCTGGAGGGGGGCTGTGCCCTTGTTTACCGTCCTCCTTTGATGCATTATTAATGAAGCCGTGTGGCCGTGAGTTGACGACCGGCTAATACAAGACGAAAGGCTGTGACGTGGTGTAATTGTTGCGTGAGAGTTCTGGAAAGACTCGGATCACACGCAGAATGCTCCAATTTATCATGCATGTTGACTTTTTTTTTTCAAGATCATGATTTTACTATTGATTTTAGTTTGTTAGATTTCTACAATATCAGTATTACTTCCTTTGAGTACCTCTTAGATTCTGTTTCAACATTTCTGATGCTCTTTCTGATGGTTTTATTTCATATAGTTTCCTCTTTTATGCATCTGCTAAGTTTGATTGATCATAACACAACATGTGCACACTCAAAATAATTGAAAATTCTTATAAAACTGTAGATTTAATCCAGGCAAGAGTTAAATACAACAAAATACAACAATTACTGATACAAATAGCAAAAATAAACAAAACATGAGACAATATAGAAGCAATAACAGCTATATTTGAATTCCTCACTTAAATTTATTAGGATAAACCTTTGAACTTTGAGGTCTTTTTACACGTTTTATTTACAGAAAGTTTTTATGTTATATTTATATTGTCAAGACAAGTAATAATTTGACATTTTAGTAACACTTAAAAAGTTCCAGGACATGTTTTAAACAATAAAAGAGTGATACTTTAAATGGATTTTTTATCAAAGCCTTTTTTCTTTATATTTATTTGGGATGAATAAGTCTGAAAGCTTTGCAGCACAGTTCCCATCATGCTTTGGGTGATGCAAACAAGATGAAGAAGAATGTAGAGTCATTGACTTAACTGTGGGCTTCACCTGAAACTGTTTATGCTTGTGCATTTTTTGATATTTTGCAAATTTTGCATCACCTTTGTTACTGAAGAAAAGTTTCTGTGTTCCTTTAGAACTAAATAGTGTCTCCGTTAAAACCGTCTCTTCCCTCTTCTTCCAGGACGTCAGCCCCCGCTGGCTTGCCGACCTCCCTGTCCCAGCGAGCACGCTACGCCACTTACTTTGACGTGGCCGTGCTGCGCTGCCTGCTGCAGCCTCACTGGACAGAGGAGGGCGTGCACTGGGCACTGATGTACTACCTGCAGCGGCTGAGGCAGATCCTGGAGGAGAGGCCCGAACGTGTACCGGAGCCCTTGGCCACGCCTCTGCCGCGCCCGCGCAGCAGCTCCATGGTGGCGGCCACGCCCTCGTTAGTCAACACCCACAAAACTCAGGTAACAGCAGGAAGAACTGTGGTGAGATGTCCACACTGCGCTGGCTGTTACGTCATTTTTAGCCTCTGCTGTGTTTTGCAGGATATGAGTCTAAAATGCAACGAAGAGGGAAAATCTCTCAGCACCGAGACGTTTGCGAAGGTTTCTCTGACGAACCTCCGGCGGCAGGCGGTGCCTGACCTCGCCTCCGACCTGGGCATGAATATCTTCAAGAAGGTCAGAGACAGACATTCAGATCCATCCTTCACCAACGTGCTGATTTAAGATCTATTCAATCAGGACAATGAAGTCAGTGTGTCAGGTGTGTTTAGAGAATGTTTTCCTCGTGTTTCAGTTTAAGAATCGGCGTGAGGACCGTGAGAGAAAGGGCTCCATCCCCTTCCATCACACGGGGAAGAAGCGTCAGCGCCGCATGGGGGTCCCCTTCCTGCTCCACGAGGACCACCTGGACGTCTCACCCACCCGCAGCACCTTCTCCTTTGGAAGCTTCTCCGGCCTGGGCGACGACCGGCGGGCTCTGGACCGCAGCGGCTGGCAGGCCACCATCATGGGTAGGCACGAGTCAGCTGCTCGTAATGAGGATAGATTGCATGTCACCAGTTTGCTTCGTTCGTCTTGCTTCCTCTCCCCTAAGCTCCCATTTGGTGAGTCAGAGGATTCTGTCTGGATGTGGCTGTCAGCGAGTGAATTAGGTCAGTTCATTAACATTGCGATTCCTTATTAGCTCTCACTGAGAAGTGTGATTAAAATTTGCTCAAGGCTCAAAGACGTTTTATATTATTATTCAGAGTGAGCGCCTTCGTTCCATGAACCCACTGCCCTCTTTCACCGCACTGTTATGTACCCACTGAACTTCACTGCTGCTTCAAACGAGCTCCATTCAGGGGAAGAGATTTAATTCAAATGATTCATAGAATGCAAGAGTTTACCTTGAAGGTAATCCTTTTTGTGTGTGTTTAATTCAACCTGATACATTAACTTAGCATCCCTTTTCCAGGCAAATTCACTCGGAGGGGAAGCACCGACACGGCTGCAGACGCCGACAGCCTGAGCGCCAAACACTCTCACTCCCACCACTCGCTGCTCAGAGACATGCCCGACCATTCCAACAGCCACAGCGACAACACCGTCAAAGAAGGTGAGGAAAGACGTAGCCAAGTCAATTTTAAGCAAAAAAAGCAGCTGAGAGCAAGTCGCGACCAACAAAGCACAAATTCAGAACTAGAATAAAGATGGATTAAGCAAAATTTCACATTTCACATTTCACAAATTTCAATTTCAACACAACACAACTTCCTGAGTACTGTGTTCGAGCAGCAAAGAGAAATTGATTTCAGGTATGTAATGTTAGTGAGAGCTAACTGAGCTGACTGGAAAGTAGCTGGGTACCGTTTTGCAGCTAATAAATAAAACGGTATCTGATTGGTGCACAGACTGGTGTACTCGCCAATACTGATTACCAGCATTTTCAGCGGTATCGGAAGCTTTTTCGATACTGATATCGGTATAAGAACAACTTGGTATAAGATAAAAGTCAACACCAAGGTGATTGGAAATACTCTCTGCACATCGAGAAAAACTGGCAAAAACTTTGTTTTGTTTTTGAACACACTGTATACATCAGAAAAGTGAAAAGGTTGAGAAATATGCAGAACTGCATTTTGGAGTCAGAGCCTTAAACTGTTTTTCACCAGTTCCCTGTTCAGGATTTTTGGTGGGCGTGTCAAAATGGAGGCTCGATGATGCAGCACAGCTTCCAGACACATGACCCCTGCTCCACCACCATAAGCATCATCGCACCTGTGCGTTAGTGGTCGTTCTTAATTGACAGCTGCCGCTTGATGCTCTATCGCGCGAGTGGGTGTGGTTTCAGAACCTGCAGCTGACACGCCTCCAGCTTCTTAGAGCAGAGAAAGCTTTCTGAAATTTCTGTGATTTTGAAACCTGATTTAATGGACTTGGGGACTTTTTTAATCATTCAAATTTAGCTGGGTGGTTAATTACACATTTTTCTGTGGAGTGACAAACTCAGAAACGATCCTCTTTTTCCTGCTCTAAACAGACTTTAAAGCTGCAACCATCGCCAGACGCTGCTAGCTCCACTGAGGCCTGCCGAGCAGAAATAGGACAGGATTATATAACGATAATATTCCTGTGACGATGCTAATTTACATACAAATAACAGAGCTGCTTTTGACTCTGCTCCACACTGCAACACATGCATGCTGTTTAGGCCGACTGCAAACAGAAGATAATGACAGAAGTGCTGATTGTAATTCTCAATTTGCACAGTTTTTAAAAATGGCTTAGTGTGGTTTTTATTTGTTATCATTATGTTTATTTTATTTAAAAATTAGACCTGTCATGTGTGCAGTTTCTGACCTTTTTGTTCTTATTTCTTATATATCCTGTATATACATTGTTTTTTTCAATTTTGAATAAATTTAGAAGGCAAGGCAGCAGACATTTACCAAAAACTAGGCAGAATTAAAGCCGCAATTGTGTTTTTTGGAGGTTACATGTTGTCAAACCTAAACTAAAGCATAAGCCTTACATTAGGTGTCTC
Organism: Naso brachycentron; assembly: GCA_029874485.1. Classification (NCBI taxonomy): domain Eukaryota; kingdom Metazoa; phylum Chordata; class Actinopteri; order Acanthuriformes; family Acanthuridae; genus Naso; species Naso brachycentron. Next base: position 6,282,571 of record JAQFJA010000017.1, read on the forward strand.
AACCTTCCTTTAAATTATACATACTCAATATTAACCAAAGTCTTCTTGAATTGAATTTTACACTTTAAGTTTTCCTTTATTAGCTGAATAAATTGAGCCTTAAATTAGGCAATAAATCCTTAAATTAAGTGATCGAATATAGAATAACTTTATCATCATGGTTGCCTCCTGTAATCAAAATACATGACAATATCCATCTGTACTTTTCTTTCACCGCCTTCAGTTCGCTCTCAGATCTCCACCATCACTATGGCGGCCTTCAACACCACTGTGGCATCCTTCAACGTTGGCTACGCCGACTTTTTCACCGAGCACATGAAGAAACTCTGCACCCCCGTCACCGTCCCGGAGATCCCTGTGGAGCCACTGGCCTGCGCCAACCTGCCGCGCAGCTTCACCGACTCCTGCATCAACTACTCGTGCCTGGAGGAAGGGGAGAACATCGAGGGGACCAATAACTTTGTGCTGAAGAACGGCATGCTGGACCTCACTGTGAGTGCTCTGTCATTTAATGAAACCCTCGCTAAACGATCCCTGTGGGCAAATGTAGTTAATGGATGTTATTGTCCTTCTGCTGTTCCTCTAAAACAGCAACGACTCCAGAGGGAATCCAAAGTGAATTTGATGCTTTCTTCTCTGTCCTGCTCCTGCTAAATGTGGGAGATGTCAAACATGCTGCTTTTTCTCTCCCACTTGTGTTTCAGGCTGTCTTGCGGGCTCTGTACGCCGTCCTCAGCCACGACATCAGCTCCAGGATCTGTGACGTGGCGCTGAACATCATCGACTGTCTGCTGCAGCTCGGCGTGGTGCCCGGCATGGGCAAGAAACTCTCCAAACCCGACAACAAGGAGAACCAGGAGGCCCGAGCCAAAGATTCGGCCGGGCAGGGCCTCGGCGGAGGCGCCCAGGGAGGCGGGGCGGTCCCGGGGGCAGGAGCAGGTGGAGGGGGAGACGGCGGCGGAGGTGGAGGGGGAGGAGGAGGTAGCGGTGGAGGAAGTGGGCAGGGAAGCAAGGATGATGTGAAGAATAACAAAGATAATGATAAAAAGGTTGGTTTAACCGTTTTTCTGGAAATAAAGCATTTTTAAATAGGGCCTGACCGATATGGGATTTTTGAGGTCTATGCTGATACCAATATTAGGGAGCAAGAAAATTCCGATATCTGAAATATAGCGCAATATTATATATGTATGAATGCTGAATATGCTTATCATATACTTGTGACAAAGGTATGTAATGGAGGCAGGATATCTTACATTTTAACAAACTTTATTCCACACGTCAGTGCACTGAACAGCAAACACTTTGCTTATTAGTTATTAAGGAACAGACTGCCCTCTGCTGGACAAACTATAGAATTACATGGTTTTAAATCACTAGTCAAAGCCTTTTTTCAGGCCTTAAAAAACAGTATAAATGTCACTGCATCTCCCGTGAACATATATGCCGATACAGATATATCTGCAATAGGCCGATATTGGCCGAAAATATCGGCAAACCGATATATCGGTCAGGCCTAGTTGTAAACTTGAAGGATTTCCAAATATACCTACATAGCACTCCAGTGTGTTCCTGTTTGTGTCATAAACAGGAAGAGGGCTCCGGCTTCAGCACCCACCGCCTGGCTCTCACCATGCTGATAAAGATAGTGAAGTCTCTGGGCTGTGCCTACGGCTGCGGCGAGGGACACCGTGGTCTGTCCGGAGATCGCCTCAGGATGCAGGTCAGACCGTCTCTACCTTACCTGACCCTCCTCTGTGTGTTTCCACGAGTCAGCACAGTTTGTGAAGTCTGACATTTATTCATATTTCTATTAATTATTAACCGCGTTGCTCTTTTAGTGATAAAAGTTTCATGAAACTGAAATTAATCCTGCAAGAGAGTTTGTAGCTCCACTGAGAAGGAGAAACAGTTCTATTTCAGAGCTAATCAATATTTTTATTATTAGATTAACTTGTACAGGAGAAAGAAAACGTGTCTGGAAAGCTGATTTCTTCATAGAATCAATGAGATGTTACATCCTGAAATGAAACTAGCAGGCTGGCTTTTATAACCCTATTTCTAAAATATCCCACTGCAATTTTTTCCTTTCAGGCTCAGAACTGCCTGACCAGCCTTTACAAGCTGGACAAGGTGCAGTTTCGCCAGACGATGCGCGAGTACGTCAACAAAGACTCTCTCAATAACATTGTGGACTTCCTTCATGCACTGCTGGGCTTCTGCATGGAGCCCATTACTGATAGTAAGTACGTGCTGAATGTGTGAGTGGGACCAGATGAAGATCTTAACACTTGAAAACTATTCGTATGTGCTGATAGCAAATACGGCAAATCGATTCAGATTTAGATTGATGCTGCAAAAAGTCACTACACTGTGCAGAAGGGCTGCAACTTATGATATTTTAAGCTCTTTTGAATTAATTTATTAATTGTGTGGTCTAAAAAAATTTTTGTACAAAACAAGATCAAGACTCTACAGCCATGCTGGCAGCTCTGTGAGTATTCACGTAGGCACAGGGGTGCTTTGAGGTGATGACATAAATAAAGATTGATGTTGCATCAGTTTTTTTTCGCACAGTTCAAGTGAAGCCAAAATATCCCTGATACGGGGGCTGCCATGAGACAAATTACAGGATAGCTGTCAATCATGACATTTTTCTTCCTTTTTCAGCATGAAATAACGAAATGAAACCAAACTTATTAAAAAATTAACACTAAAACATACATCAGGATGAAAATGTCATTCTTTGTGGAAATTTATTTAACATGTAACTATTATTTAATTATTGTAGTTTGGCCCATATCCTATCTGCTTACATGTAGGATTTATTACGTATA
>JAQFJA010000017.1:6300266-6318679 GCA_029874485.1 Naso brachycentron
AACAAACATCAGTGCACTGAGCAGTAAAAACGTAATTTGATAAATAACGGACCACCCTCTGCTGGACAAACTGCGTAATTACACTATTTTACATCACGAGTCCAAGTATTTTTTCTGGCCTTAAAAAAACGTTTTAATAGCATTGTATATTGGGGAACATGTATGATGTAGATTTATCTGCAATAGGCCAATTTCGGCCGATAAAATCAGCAAATCCTTTTATCAGTCAGGAACAAGAAAAGACTGCTGCTGTTAGAAACCATTTTATTGTATTTTAGCTTTTGCTGATGGAATTATAAAATCTTGCCTTACAGCCCAAAATGACCCAAGCTTGTTGTTTTCTTCTTGTATACAAGCTAATATGACTTGGGTCTATTGAGAAGGCAAACCAACATGTGCATAAAACATTTTTAAATGGCACAAAAAAGCCCGACCACTGATTTAAGACATTTGTAGTAAAAAGTCTACAATTTGCATGTTGTTTGCAGCATGCACTTTTAATGGGAAATCCAACCAGCAGCACGATTCTGCATGTCAACATTTCAAGAGATAAACTGTCGTATTTGAACGTTTGCATGTTCTTGTTTCCTCGTGCAGGCAGTCCCTTCAGCACCAGTGAACCCAGCATAGAACCAGAGGGCCAGAGCTCAGGAGGAGCAGAGGACAACTACCACCGCAACATGTCCTGGCTCCATGTACGTCCTCTAAATGTGTGCACACGCCGTCCACGCCTTCCTTCCTATGTGCTGACTCCCCCTCCCTCCCCCCTCCTCTCTCTCTCTCTCTCTCTCTCGGCACAGATCATGATCCTGCTGTGCAACCAGCAGAGTTTCATCTGCACACACATAGACTTCTGCCACCCACGCTGCTACCAGCACCACAGCCGCTCCTGCGCCCGTCTGGTCCGCGCCATCAAGCTCGTGTACGGCGAGACGGTGGACAGCCTGAGAGAGGACAGCGCCTCCTCTGGTACCATCGGGCCACGTGCCAAGAAGAATAAAGAGGTGAGTCTCACAATCCGCCTCTGCTGATTTAAACATTTTATTGTCGTCGTCGTGGTTTATTGAAAGTTTCTGTCTGTGTGTCAGTGTTCAGACAAATCCTGCCTGAGGACGCCGTCCATGAAGAGACGACCCACAGACTCCAACACAGAAGGGAAGAAGGACACAGGGATGCTGAAGTACATCCGCAACCAGGTGAAATCATTTTATTTTATTATTCAGATTTGAGAAGATCTAACATTCCAGCATCCTTTAAACATTTTGAACAGACACAAACTGTATTATTTGAAAACTTTGGCTGGATTTCGATGCACCATCATGACAAATATTATTTGTTTGTGTTTTTCTCTCAGGTGATGAGCTTGTCACCAGCTCCTCTCTCGCTGCTCATCAAGGCAGCTCCCATCCTGACGGACGACATGTACGGAGACGTGCAGCCTGCAGCCTGGGAGCTGCTGCTCAGCGTGGACGAGCATATGGCAGCTGCTGCCGGTGGGTGTCCTCTGTAGCTTGTTGCTGAAATGTCCAGAATTTTGTCCTTCATTATATTAACCTCTCTTCACCCCCTTCTCATGTCTCCTCCTCTGTCACGTGTCCTCTCTCTCTTGCCATCTTTACTCCCCTTTCATTCCTCCCCCCTCGTCCTCTCTGAATCCCCTCCAGCTGCCATGTTCCTCCTGTGTGCCGTAAAGGTCCCCGACGCAGTGACCGAAATGATGATGGCCGAGTTCCATCACCAAGAGGCCTGCCAACGCATCAACTCCATCCTGAAGTTTTACACGCTGTGGCGTTTCCGCTACCAGGTGTGGCCTCGCATGGAGGAGGGAGCCCAGCAGATCTTTAAGGTACACAACAAAAAAGAAAAATTCCTGCCAGATTGTCCAGAAACAGGCAACTTTGACCCATTTTGTTCTCTGTTGCTTTATTCTTTCAGATTCCTCCACCCAGCATCAACTTCACCCTCCCGTCTCCCATTCTGGGGATGCCCTGTGTCCCCATATTCGACCCCCCGTGGGTGCCTCAGAACACGGGCAGCGTCCAGGACCCGATCAATGAAGACCAGTCTGTAAGTCCGAGCTCCTGGTCACATTATTTTAACACAACTTTTGTAAGAAACACTTTCAAATAGACCTCAGTTGTAGTAACAGCGGTATTTACATTTGTTAATACATTTGCAGTCAAGTGCACTTGTGGATGTGACGTCACAAACAAACTGAGTGAGGTCAGGTGGTCGGGTTATTTTAGATTCTCCAATTCAAGGGTCAGTTCACCCAAAAAAACACATGTCACCAGGCTGTAGTGGTTTCTGGTGGTATTTATCCAGGTTTCATCCAAAGTATTGAGGCCACTGTCTCTAGAAAGTAATGTTTTATTTATTTTTAGCTCTGCAAGCAGTGCACTCTGGGGATGATTATATCGGTCCTGCAGTCTCTCTCTATGATATTCCACTTATTTATTAGAGTGCTGTGTAATTTTGTACAAACATTGATGGTTTCCAGCCCATAAATCCTTCCTAGTTTTTCACGATTTGTTGATTTTCTCACAAGTGCCACTACAAGAATAAAAATCAGGGATTTTAAGTGAAATGTCCTCATGTTTTGGATGCTCAGAATTCTACCCAGTAATTAAATTTTATATTTTGTTTTATGCCCAAAGTCGACCATGTTGTCTTTGGCAAAAATTCCATACCATGCTTTTTAGTCCAGCCTCACAGAGCTGCTAGTGCGCTGTGGACTCATTAGATTCAAACCTCTTCCTTTGCATTGGAGTATAGGACTGACCGATATGAGAATTTTGGGGCAGATGCCAAAACTGATGATAAGGAGCAAGAAATTTCCGATATCCTATATATTGGCTGACGCTACCTATAAATAATAGAATAGAATTGGTTATGAAATACTTGTGACAAAGATATGTAGTGAAGGCAGGATATCTTATATTTTAACAAACTTCATTCCAAACATCAGTGCACTGAGCAGTAAACACTTTACTTATCAGTCATTAAATAACGGGCTGCCCTCTGCTGGACAAACTATGTAATTACACCATTTAAACCACAAGCAGGCCTTAAAAAAGTTGTAATATCAGCTCAAATAGGAGAACATATACCCTGATACCAATATATCTGTGATAGGCAGATATTGACAGATGATATCAGCGAAGCGATTAATCGGTCGGCCCCACAATGAAGTAAACAATATTATCATGAAGGTGAGAGACAGTTTAAAAAATGTGTATTTTTTCAATTTAGGTGAATTGACCCTTAAAATCCAATCACACGTGAAAGAACGGGCATCGCAAAGTGCTTCACAATAAAAGACTTAAAAGTGGGCATTTTATTTTGAAATTCTGAGTCCTACCTACCAAATCCAGACACAGTGCACTTCAGACTGCTTTAAGATACATTTGTTGTTGCTATGCAGGCGTAATGTGGGCAACTGCACCAAGAAATCTGCTAGTTTGAAAGAGAATAAATAGATTTTTTTAAGGTTAGAATGTTTTTAAAGAGGTGAAACAGACTTCTTGGTGTTTTCCTTTTTCCTTTTTTGTCTTTTTGATTTGTTAAAGCATGATTATCAAAACATGTTTAATAGATTCTGATGACAACCTGCGAGCACCTGCTCTGTTATTTATCTATCAACTGTCTTTGTTTTTAGTACTCCACTTTAATTCAGTCAGTCCATACCATAGTAAGTTGGTATTTCTGTCCGGATGTTTGTGCCGATGCATCTTGTTACCTCAGATCACTGACGACAGACGGGGCAGTCTCCTCTGTCGAGTGGTTTTTTTTAAGCACATGGGGGCTGTAGCTGCAGGCGGGGGCAGTTTCATGGGTCATTTCAGACAGTTGCATCTTGATCAGTGTCACACACTAAACTGAGAAAGTGTTCTGACTGCAAGAACGTAAATAACAGCATGCATCGCACATTCAGACATCCTGTGTATGTTGTGCTGTAATGCATGGTCATTGGATGAGAATGACTTTGCCGTGTTTGTTTTTCATACCATGCGTTCAGCCTTTTTGGACATGTATGTGTATGAGCACTCGTGCGAATGCTGTGAGGCATTTAATGTACACAAGATACAGTAAATTCTCCAACTTCCAGTCTGAATACATTTATCCGTGTCACAATTCGCCATGATTGAAGTATTTCCTCTCATTCAACACTTTAACAGTGATGCTCGGGTGGCATTAAAGCATGAAGGCAACGTGCTGGAGGAGAGTTACTGTATTAACGTGTTGTCTAGTCATTTTACATAACGAAACGCTCCTCAAATGTAACCGTAAGCCTTAGAATAGCTGTGCACAAACACTCCTGAAAGATTAAAACTGTCAGTTTTTGTCTCAATCTGTGCATTTCCTCATTTGAATCCTCTGCATGTCTGCACCCTGTTTGATCCGACGCCCCTCTTCACGCTCATCCTTTGCAGAAATCCTTCTCAGCGCGCGCAGTGTCGCGCTCCCACCAGCGGGCCGAGCACATCCTGAAGAATCTGCAGCAGGAGGAGGAGAAGCGGCGCCTGGGCCGCGAGGCGAGCATCATCACGGCCATCCCCGTGGCTCAGGAGGCGTGCTACGAGCCAACGTGCAGCCCGCCCCCTGAGCAGGAGGAAGAAGGTGGGCAAGCATATATTATAAATATTAAATTATACATGTGAAGACAGAAGTTTGGTGTGAATGAAGAAGCTCTGCGCCCTGACAGCTTGCTGTTTTTCTGTACCTGTGTTGGTCATGTTGGACGTTGATCCCGCCAGCAGAAGAAGTGGTGAACCTGGCATCACGCCGTCTGTCCGTCAGCCCGTCCTGCGCCTCCAGCAACTCCCACAGGAACTACTCTTTCCGCCGCGGCTCTGTGTGGTCCGTCCGTTCGTTGGCCAGTGCTGAAGGTACGAAGACAAACACTCCGTGATAACCAGGAACAAGATAAAATAAACTTTAAGCTCATCTACCATTTTTGCATTTTTAACCAGACGAAGAGAACACAACAGAGCACACTCCGACTCACCACATGTTACAGCCGCCACAAGCCGTCTTCCCAGCATGCATCTGTGCTGCAGTCCTACCCATAGTGCACCTCATGGAGGACGGGGAAGTTCGAGAGGATGGTGTGGCTGGTAAGTGCCCTTTGGATTAAAACTGCATTCGTATATTCTTTCAGAAAGTATCAAATCCAACATAAAAGATATTTTTTATAGATTTTTTTTTGGATTTACACGTGAAAATATTTCCATGAATGTTTTCCCAGTGAGCGCTGTTGCTCAACAAATCCTCTGGAACTGCCTGATTGAGGATCCGGCCCTGGTTCTCCGCCACTTCCTGGAGAAACTAACAGTGAGCAACAGACAGGTGGGTGAACAAACAGCCTCAGAGTTCACAGGTTGTAGGTGGGAGACCTGCCATGTTTGATCATGTGACCTGCAGTTTACTGCTTGTGTTGTTATGGCAGGATGAGCTGATGTACATGCTGAGGAAGCTCCTGCTCAACATCGGAGATCTGCCGGCCCAGACGTCTCACATCCTCTTCAACTACCTGGTGAAACAACAGACTTACTTGTTTATTTTTAGAACTCTTTAAACTCTCAGTTAATCAGTTCTCTCCATCGAACCTCCTCCTCTTAGGTGGGACTGATCATGTATTTTGTTCGGACCCCCTGCGAGTGGGGGATGGACGCCATCTCAGCCACGCTGACCTTCCTGTGGGAGGTGGTCGGCTACGTGGAGGGGCTCTTCTTCAAAGACCTCAAGCAGACCATGAAGAAGGAGCAGTGTGAGGTCAAGCTGCTGGTCACTGCGTCCATGCCAGGTGAACGTACAGATACTGCGTAAAAATCTGGTTTCGCTTCAAATCAGGTCATGAAGAAGTCAACAATAAAAAGCATGTCAAATAAATGTGAATATTTTCTTTTGTATTGTTGATGCAGGGACCAAAACTCTGGTGGTGCACGGGCAGAATGAATGTGACATCCCAACACAACTTCCTGTCCACGAGGACACACAGTTTGAAGCCCTGCTCAAGGTAAAGACAACAGGAAGTTCCCGAAGTAAAGGACCCGTACAGCCATGTAAAAATACTCACTTACAGAGAAATCTTGCATTCAAAACCTGAAATAAATTAAAATGATTTAGATTTAAGAGCAAAATCTACTTAAAGGAGTAAAAACACAAAGTTACCTCTCATGCATAAATGTGTAAGCTGCGTTTTCCTGTTGCAGCTGCTCAAGATAGATACAGTTTTATTTACTTTATTTGCTGTTGGAAAAAAAATTCAAACTGGAGCCACAAACCAACAGGAAACTTTCTTTAAATCAAATGCTTTTATTTTTCTTGAAGGTAATAAACAGACTGCAGTGGTTCTAAATAAAGAAAATAGATCACAGAAACAAAAAAATTGTACTTACATTAAAGTCAAGGCAAAAGACACAAGACAAACACTGAAACATCTCACAGTTCAAGTGTTTGGTGAGAAAAGGAAGAAGCTCTCTTTAGGCTTTCCACCTTTAGTGCCTCTAGTGACGAGGAAGAAAAACACACCCACAGACACGGATATGAAGTTTCTCACATATATTGTTAATGTAATTTAGTCAAATGTTCATCAAGCTAAAGATCAGCTCCTTCCAGCGTGTCACAACATCAACCTGACTAATTAACAACTGAAATAGGTAGAAAGGTCACAAGACTTTAATGAAAAGTGTCTTGAATGTTTTTATTTTGTAAAAATCTAAATGTGAAAAGTAAGCAACTCTCGCTGTCAGATAAATATAATGAGGAAAAAAAACATCCACTGAATGTAGATACAGGAGAAATATTTCAAATAAAACACAAGTACCTCAGATTTGTACATATATAAACAATGTGAATGTGTAGACAGAAGATAAATGTGATCTTTTCTCTGTTGTAACCAGGAGTGTTTGGAATTCTTCAACATTCCCGAGGCCAGATCGGCACATTACTTCCTCATGGACAAACGGTGGAACCTCATCCATTACAGCAAGGTAGACACATTAAGTGTTCAGATTATTGTGAGGATTTAAGGTCCTTTAAAAGCTCGAGAAGATCGCAGACTGTCTAAAACTTCACTGAACTATCGATAAAATGTTTTGTAATGAAGCTAAACAAGTCTGCTTTCCTTATGTCATGAAAAATTGACAATATGGAGGCAATATCTAACAATATTTACCTCTTCCAGACATATGTAAGAGACATCTACCCCTTCCGGAGATCTGTGTCACCACAGCTCAACCTGGTGCACATGCTGCCTGAGAAAGGACAGGAGCTCATCCAGAAACAGGTCGGACAATTTAAAACTCTAAAATTAGATCACATGAGAAAACAAAGTGGTAACAGGGTGAAATGTTTAAATTCTTTTTCCTTCTGGTCTTCTTGCAGGTGTTTTCCCGTAAACTAGAGGAAGTCGGCCGCGTCCTCTTCCTCATCTCCCTCACTCAGCACATGCCAGCTGTGCACAAGCAATCCCACGTCTCCCTGCTGCAGGAGGACCTCCTCCGCCTGCCGTCCTTCCCACGAACCGCCATCGACGCAGAGTTCTCGCTGTTTAACGAGCCACAGGGTGAGTCGACTCCAGCTCAGCGGTCACTTGAATAAAAGTCACTCCAGTCTTTTCTCATCATCTCCTCCTTCCTCTCTCTCAGGTAAGGAGCTGTTTGGTTTGGACACGCTCCACAAGGTGCTGTGGATCAAGCTGCTGGAGGAGATGTTTCTGGGCATGCCCAGCGAGTACCCGTGGGGCGACGAGATGATGCTGTTCCTCAACGTCTTCAACGGCGCCCTGCTGCTGCACCCGGAGGACAGCTCCCTCCTCAGGCAGTACACAGCCACCGCCATCAACACGGCCGTTCACTTCAACCATCTCTTCTCCCTGAGCGGCTACCAGTGGATCCTGCCGACCATGCTGCAGGTAGGAAACACAGCAGAGGTTCACTCATTAAAAACGGCAAAAAATATGTAAAAACTAGAGTGAGTGAAGCTGAAGAAGATCTGGATTAAAACTTTTTCAAGAGGCAGCTCAAGCTGAGCTTCTTTTGCAAAGCCAAAAGAAGTCATCATGCAGAAATGCAGCTCAGGTCATGAAGGACAATGTTTTATAAAGACTCGGAAAAATAGCTTTTTTTGTTTAGATTTGATTATATAAGGAACATTAGTGGAAAGCTACAGAATGATGAATGCATAAATGAAAAATACAACCCAAAAATACAATGGTTTGCACTTTGCTTTTCGTGAAAATGTTTTTCTTTTTAAACCAATAAAAATATTAATAAAGAAAATATCAAACTAGTATACATTAGGTTATGTGGATCACACACCGAAAAACAAACACAGAAAAAAGCAAAAAAAACCAAAACAAAACAAAACAAACACCCGAAAATATAAAAATACTAATAGTCCAGCTGACATCGATTGGCCTTCTTTATTTGTCCAGAATTGTGGCCTCTAGAATCCATGTGGTTGTTTGAATCTGACAGTAACAAACCAAAAAGCAGACAAAAACACGTGTGATGAACAAAACAAGAGCTTTAATGTGTAAAAAGCTGAGTCAAAAGTGTACAAAACACTGAGGGGAAAACTGACAGTGATGCAAGAAACAAGAAAATACCAAACTGACAATTAACCACCAACTGGGTAACACAAGAATCAACAGGAAGGAGACGGTACATGGATCAGGGTGATGATCTGACAAAAAAAGGAATGGAAGACAAGGACTAAAATCCAGACAATGAAACAGGTGGGACACTTCAAGGCAAACAATCACACAGAAGAAAAACTTGACAGGAGGTGAGAAGTCTGTTGGCTGAATGTGTTTTGAAACACACAGTTCTGACAGGCAGCACGACATGAAGCCGTCCTCGCTGTCTTGTTCCAACAGGTCTATGCCGACTACGAGAGCGACCCGTTACTGAGGCAGGGCATCGAGTTCTGCTGCCGCCAGTTCTACATCCTCCACCGCAAGCCCTTCATCCTGCAGCTGTTCGCCAGCGTGGCTCCGCTGCTGGAGTTCACAGTGAGACGACTCATCACACACATCCACATATTCCAATGTTGTGCATTTCTGCGTCCTTAACACACACATACACCTTTCATTTTTATATCTTTGCTCCCAGACCAGCACCAGCACTGGTCTGTCCAAAGGAGTGTCGGCTCAGTGTCTGTTTGACCTGCTGGTCTCTCTGGAGGGGGAGACTCAGGACGCCCTGGATGCTCTGGAGCTGGTTAAGGCTGAAAAACCTCTACGCTCTCTCGGTAACTGTCGCTTATACAGGCTTGGAGAGCAGCCCTCACAAATTAAACCTTCAGTCTTGCGTAAAGCTCTAAATATCCTGCTTAACTTGTACTTTATTCTCACAGATTTCTGTTACGGTAATGAGGACTTGGCCTTTTCCATCAGTGAGGCCATCAAGCTGTGTGTCACTGTTGTTGCGTACGCCCCCGAATCCTTCAGGAGGTACAGAAGATCATCTATCACTCTTTCTACAGCAGCTTTTTTCAGTCCTCTGACGTGCTTTTCTCCAGTCTCCAGATGCTCATGGTGCTCGAAGCTTTGGTCCCCTGCCACCTCCAGAAACTCAAGAGCAACACCGCCACAATGGAGTCGGCTTCGGCTGCCAGGGATGAGATCGCGGCCATCGCTGCTTTGGCCACATCCCTGCAAGCGCTCCTCTACAGCTCAGAGGCCCTAACCAGGTCTGAGTCTCCACAACGCCAACAGAGAAAACAGCTGCAGTATTACGACTTAATGTTTGAAATCATCATCAATTTTCTCCTCCACAGGCCCATGACAGCCCCACAGATGTCCCGCTGTGATCAGGGCCATAAGGGAGGAACCACAGCCAACCACGCCATGTCAGGAGGGGTCAACACCAGGTCAGGACTGTATCACGATCCACTGTAGGCGAGAGTGCAGGTGCCAGTTACGTAAAATTAGATCCAGTCTGTGACTTTAAATTAAAGTCAGACCTACTATAGACCCATAAATAAGCCTGTTGCAAAAACGCCAGTCTATGAGGACAGGCTTTATACTTATGTAAGACTGACTTAGATAGTTCACACTATGCATCATGGGTAAAAAACGACCCTTCACAGAGGAGAAAAACATGAAGACACTCAGCAGTGGCAGCAGGAGATCATTGTGTTTTACTGCAGCAGAAGGTCTTCGCCCGTTGAAGAAACATAATGCAGAAAAAAAGAATGTGAGTGATAGTTTTTCAAGAGAAACCAAAATCTCTCCACTAGTGTTTGACTGTTGTAATTCTCCTTCTGGTGGGTGTTTCTATCCCCGAAGACTCTCGCTCCTCTGAGAGCTCTTTCCAACATCCAAATATTTGCCATGGAGCAAGCGCCTTGCCATCTTTTTAATGTAAAACGTTCTTTTTTTTGTTCTTTTTGTTAGAGAAAACAGTTAAAGCAACACTATGTAACTTTGACTGCCGCTCGTGGTTTCGAAAAATGAAACTTAACAATGCACGTTAATACGTTGCACAAAACAGCAGGGTTTTTTTTTGTAAAACTAGGACATATTTACAGAGAAAATGTCCTCTGGTTTTTCCTGATGTCCCACAACTCTGTGATTCACTGGGGTTCCTGAAAGCAACATGTAGGCTGCCTGCAGACAAAAAAGGCTGCGGACAGACAGACAGAGCACTCATGGGACGTCAGAGGGAAAACCAGAGGACATTTTCTGGACCGGAGGACTGTAAAATATGACTCAGTTTTGCTGAAATTGCTGTTCTGTGTGACATGTTAATGTGCACTGTTAAGTGATGTTCTTTCGACACCGCAAGTTGCAGTCAAGTCACATGTTGTCACTTTAATTTTGCTGTCTTATTGCCATAGCAACAAAGCTTTCATCTCAGGCTTAGCCAGGAGGAGAGGTGGCTAGTTTTTCTGTCTCAAATTAAGTCAGTCTTGAGCAACAGACAGTCTTGATTAGACTAGTCTACCTTGACAATTTCAGAGTGGTCTAAGGCTCAGACTTGTCCCAGGTCAGGAGTTTTAGAGACTGAGATCCTGTCTGCATGCATGCATCCGTGCACAGGGACAACCTCCACCTGCTGGAGGAGGGGCAGGGCATGCCGAGGGAGGAGCTGGACGAGCGCATTGCCAGGGAGGAGTTCCGGCGGCCGCGAGAGTCCCTGTTAAACATCTGCACCGAGTTTTACAAACACTGCGGGCCGCGACTCAAAATCCTGCAGAACGTTGCGGGGGAGCCGCGGGTCACAGCGCTGGAGCTGCTGGACATCAAGTCCCACATGAGGTGATTTTACAGCCATCAGATTTAAGGACGACGTTCACAGCCTGGAGACGCCACAGACTTGTCCTTATCTCATTTTCTTCTCCGTCTGCGTGTGCCAGGCTGGCTGAGATCGCCCACGCCCTGCTGAAGCTGGCGCCCTACGACACCCTGACCATGGAGAGCCGAGGGCTGCGGCGCTACATCATGGAGATGCTGCCCATCACTGACTGGTCGTCCGAGGCCGTCCGCCCCGCGCTCATCCTCATCCTCAAGAGGCTGGACCGCATGTTCAACAAGATCCACAAGATGCCAACGCTCAGGTGCGCTCGCCCACAGGCATTATGCACCAGGTCTGTTGAATACGATCACTTCTCTCTGTCTCCCTGTGAGTGTATCGTGCTGTGCCGGTGCCGTGGTGTGAACAGTAGATAGACGGCTTCTTGGCACTTTCCTCTGTCGCGCTGCCTTCGTGGGTGATGTACCTTCAGTGCTGCTGTTGTGTGTTTTGTGCGGGTGTGAGAGGAGCTTAATGTGAGGGTGTGTGTGGGAGGGATGACGATGGATCAGCGGCAGGGTTCCCTCTCAGCCAGCGTCTCGTGTCATGAAAGATGAATCAAACTTTAGTTTCAGACAAAAACCACAGTCGCTTATTTGACTGATGCGCGTGCTAAGTCCCCGACGGATGCCGTTAAAGGAATATTTTTCTTTTTTAAAAGTTGTTTACCTTTGTGTATCTCTGATGCAACACATCAAGCATGCTTTATCCAGACATTGCTTATATTTTACTGCCAGTGTTTGAAGTTTTACAAAAAGGCATGATTGCAATTTAGAGCTTTATTCATAAAGAAAATTCAAACAATAGATTTTGAATAACAAACTACAACAGAAATAATGCATGCGAACAGAAAAGTGTGTTAAAACTTAAAGGATCATACCAGTGTTTTTACATGTCACTGTTTGCTATAATAACTATAGAGAGAAAGGCAGTCAGCTACGTAAATCAATATTTAAATGTTTCTCTGCATCCAAAAAACCCCAAATCCAAGTGCAAACTTGCATCTCTTCCATGACATGTGACTGAGTGGCTCAGGAGCTCTGCTCACAAGTGTGTGTGTTCAACGGGCTGTTTGTGAGCTTTGCTGTTTTTTGTGTTTGCTGTCAGTTTGGCCTTTATTATCAGTAAAGGTGATGATTTTGTGTGGTGGGGGACGTTAACAGATGGCTAAGTGTCTCAGCAGAATCACTCTCAGTACAGTTTATGATGGTTCACTCCTACTTCTTTATTTTAGATGTGATACATTATATTTTGATCTTATGCCACATTCCAGTCTTTGAAAAGAAGCCGATGAGACAGAATTAAGATGAACGGCCTCGCAGTTGGCATCTTAAATTCATCTCATCCCTCATGACAGGAATGAGGCATTTATGTTGAAGTCTTTAATTTCATGACCTTATGCTTTTATTCGAGTGTGGGGGTGAAGTTGTTATTAATGTGTATTCTCTAGGAGGCAAGTGGAGTGGGAGGCAGCCAGCAGCCTGATCGAGGGGATCTGCCTTACCCTGCAGCGACAGCCAATCATCTCGTTCCTCCCACACCTTCGCTCGCTGATCAACGTCTGCGTCAACCTGGTATGAAAACACAAGAGATTGCATAAATCCTCCTGTGTTATTGCTGTTCTTTGAGTGCTTGTGTGTGTTGTCAGGTGATGGGAGTGGTTGGTCCCTCCAGTGTGGCCGATGGGCTTCCTCTCCTCCACCTCAGCCCCTACCTGTCCCCACCGCTGCCCTTCAGCACGGCTGTGGTCCGACTGGTCGCCCTGCAGATCCAGGTAGGCCTCAGCTTCACTCAGCCTCATTGGGCTCATCAGCAAAACCTGCTTTGCACTGACTAATTTTTTTACTTTTTGCGTTCCAGGCCTTGAAGGAGGACTTTCCTCTCAGCCATGTGATCTCACCTTTCACCAATCAGGAGAGAAGAGAGGGGATGCTGCTGAACCTGCTCATTCCTTTTGTGCTCACTGTGGGCTCTGGAAGCAAAGGTAAAAACTTAATGTCATCGACCGTCACTTACTGTCGTTTCAGCTGAACTATGAAACATGAAAATGCCCTTATCCTGTTAAAACTTTGTTCTTAAAGGTCGAGTGTGTAACATTTATGAAGCAATTTACATTTTTTATTGCCAATCAGCGCATGGAGAACCGACCTTCCCTGTTGCCTAAAACATGTAGTGTATTTATTTCTATGAAATGGACTTACATCATATTATTTTGCAAAAATCCAAAGGATGTGACTTTTCTGCACATTGTCAAAGAAGTTTTATAGAGGAGACAGATCACTTTGATCATTTTGAATAGAAAAGTCTGTCACAACAAAGATGTCACATATCCTGCCTCCTCCTTTTAACAACCAATTACATGTTTTGTTTACAGCCAAACCAGGAAATCAATTAGCCAATCGCGTTGTTGTACTGCAGCTTAGAGAGTCACAACAGTGATTCTCTAACTTGTGCGCATCATTTGCAACAGAAGTATAACCTGCTGGAAAAAACTTGTTTTAAACTTTGTTTTTGAGCAGTCACCAAACCTTTTAAGCGTTTTTGTTTTTTTTTTAAATCAGAATTGACAGCTGATTCTTTTAATGAAGTTCTTATGTCCCTGTGACCACTGAAAGTGAAGCTATGGCTATTTCCCCATTTATTCAGATAGGGCTCTGGCCTTCTTTATCCAAAGTAGTTGCCCGAAGGTGTTGCCAAGATGGCCGCTGAATGGCAAGCCTGCCTTTAAGGACTTTGGTGTTAGCAACTGTCAGTACACAATGTGAGTCACGCATGCGTGAAGAAGGCCTGCCATCTTGGACAGCTAGCTACAGCTACACCACTTGGACAAATCACATGTGGTTATTAAATGCTAATGTTAATGTTACTGATACTTATTCTACTATTTCCAACTATATACTTATAGTTATTTATATTAATAATACAAGTTGAGTTAGTGGCAAAGGTATGGTTTGTTGTAAACTGGACATAAATTGTTGATGAGTAATTTATCTGCCACTTACATTAGCTGAAGTAGTGTTAGCAGCTAACGTTGTACTAGCATCTTTGCTCGGTGCTAGCTAACTAGCCACAACAAGTAGAAATTATAATGCAGGCCGTCGCTAGCGCCAGACCTGGCTAGCACTAGCCACTATGCAGTAATGATGTAGTTTTAAAACCTTAAATCTGATTTAGATTGTTTAACTCATATTGTGACGTGGTTTGTCCAAGTGATGTAGCCGTAGTTAGCTGTCCAAGGTGGCAGACATTTTTATGCGTGCAAGACTCACATCGGGCACCAACATACAACAAAAAGGACATACGACATAGATATTTTTGCTGGATGACATATACACAAAACAACACGTTACGTTGCCAAATGTAATTCTCCATCAAAACGCTTATTTCACTAAATCAATTCGCTAATGTTTCAGCACAGATGACTTTTTTTGGTGTCAACTAATGTAACTGTCCTGCATCATAACATTAGCCAAACTAGAAAAAAAACCAAAACACACACAACAAAACTTGCCTCATCTATCATCATAACCAGTCAGCAGACTGTCAGCATTTCGATGTCCCTTTTCAGACAGTCCTCACCTGGAGCAGCCTGAGATCTTCCTGCTCCTCCAGACGGTCATCAACATCCTCCTGCCTCCCCGGATCATCTCCACCTCGCGCACCAAGAACTTCATGCTGGACGCCTCCCCGGCTCACTGCTCCACTCCGGGCGACACGGGGAAGGATCTGCGCAGAGAGGGATTAGCCGAGTCCACCAGCCAGGCTGCATATCTGGGTATGAATGAGAAGTGACAGCATTTTTTAGCTACTGTAGTTCCCATCACTTCTAACCCTCCCTCCTCCCATCATCCCTCTGCAGCTCTGAAGGTGGTGCTGGTTTGCTTTGAGCGCTCGCTGGGGAACCAGTGGTACCGGCTCAGCCTGCAGGTGAAGGAGATGGCTCTGAGAAAGGTGGGCGGCTTGGCCTTCTGGGACTTCATCGACTTCATTGTTCGAACCCGTATCCCTATCTTTGTCCTGCTGAGACCCTTCATACAGTGCAAGGTAAACAACCAGGGAATCTCTTAATTGTTGTAAATGTGTGTGTACTACTCACCCGTGCCTCTTCGTCTTTCCAACTGATCCACGTATGTTTCTGTTTGTCCAGTTGTTGACGCAGCCTGCTGACTCCCAGGAGGAGATAACAGCACGCCACCACATCGCCGACCAGCTGGAACGCCGCTTCATCCCACGACCTCTCTGCAAGAGCTCCCTGTTCGCAGAGTTCAACAATGAGCTCAAGATCCTGAAGGAAGCTGTGCACAGCGGCTCCGGTCAGACACACAATCTCCAATTTCCTACATTTATTTAGTCTTTTTTCATCTCGTAAATGTTAACTTGATTATTTAAGCCTTCATGTTTCTTTTCGCCTCGCTCAAACTCAACAGCTTACCAGGGCAAGACGTCCATCAGCACGGTGGGCACGTCCACATCAGCGTATCGCCTCAGTTTGGCCACAATGTCGCGCTCCAATACAGGCACTGGCACAGTTTGGGAGCAGGACAGCCAACCGTCACGCCAGCCCTCCCAAGATACACTCAGCCGCACTGATGAGGATGAAGAAGAGAGTCAGGATTATTCCCATTTTACTTTAGTTCTCTTTCACATGTTGTATCTGTAGAAATTTGAACTGAACTCGATCCATCCATCTCCCTCTAGATGACTCCATGAGTATCCCCAGCGTGGTGAGCGAGCACGAGGCCTTCCTGCCCAGGGTGATAGCACAGCGCCGTTTCTCCAGCCACGCCACCGGCTCAGCGGCCTCGCAGCCCGACGCCCCCCGCACCACCATGCTGCCCAGCCACAGGTACCCCCCAACACACACACACATGCATGCATGTATGCAGAAAAAAGCACTGAAAGTACAAACAAGCAAGAAAATTTTTATCAGACAAGAAGAGTTTTGGGGTCACATCAACCAATGAGATTGTTTCGAGAGCAGTGGTGCTTTCATCAAGTGTTCATGTTTCGTTCAAATCTTGGCTTGTTTAACTAATAAGTAGACTTAACATTTCAAAAAGATCAACCAGTCATATCCACAACCACAGTCATTTTTTTCTGTATGTCTCTGTTGATTTAAGATGTTTTTATTCTACAGTCTCAGAGCAGCATTATGAGTTGCTAACTCTGTTTCTTGGTAAGAATGAAGTTGTGGTCAAAGCTTCCCATCCCGCTCTCGAGGCTCAGGGACTTGCCGGATCTTGACTACACTCCCTAAACTCCCGTTCTCCCCCTTCGCCCCCCCCTTTTTACAGTGAACCCAATGTGCTAGATGAGTCCCAGGGCCTTCTGCAGGAGGGTAACCTCTCTAGGTACAGTGGCCCTCTCTCTGTGTGTGTCCCATTGGTGCGTTTTTGCATCTGTCCGCCAGTGGGAGGGGCATCGCCTCAGGAAAGCCTCCCTCTATTGGCCGCCTCGCCGTTGATCACTCATCCACATCCAATCAAATCGCCTTGGCCCACCACACCTCCTCCCACCCTCCTCCACTTACCTGTCTCTATCTCTTTCTGTGTGGGTCAAGTGTGCCTTGTCTCTGTCCCCTACCCCCCACCCACTTACCTCTGAGCTCCACACTGACCCTCATCTCCTCAGCTCATCTGCTGTGCTATCCTAACCGGGCCCCTCCTCCACCTTAAAAAAAAAAAAGAAGAGGGCCCCCATCAGCCCCAGGGAGCTCTGCCTCAGTTTGTCCTCTGTCAGCTGTGGGTCTTTACAGTTGATGTGCCATCAACAAAGTCAGCCTCTCTCCCATTGGTGCCATGGTGTTTCATACTGTTTACGTGTCTCTCAGGCTTCTCGCTGATCAAATTGGGCGTCCTACTTTGGATACCAATCTGTAGGGGCAAGGGGGAACTGGGGTGGCAACCATAATCTAAAAAGGACATTTTTGTTGTTTTCCTTGGTCAAATTCTGCTAAAAGTCGAAGCTTATCCTATTTTACGGTTGAATGTCACACTTAAAAAAGGTGAATTATAAATAAATGATTCATATGAAGGGTAAAAAGTACACTACTCTTTTGTCAGCGTTGCTACTCCAGCCCCTACTGTCCCCCGTTGTGTTTTCAGTGTATGAATCATAGCAGCACTGTTTCTTTCTGCACTGTGATTGGGCGTCTTGTAACATACTGTGTGTGTCGTGCAGTGAGTGAATTTGTAGAATAGCAGCGACATCTTATTGTGGTAAAATATGTGGCCGGTGAGCGAGCACAGCTGGGGATGCGCTGGCTTTTTTTGGTCCTTCATGGTGATGTATTGGTGTTTGTTTTGTGTGTGTGTGTTTATGTGATTGGTTGTGACAGGGTTGCCAGTGTGCAGAGTGAACCGGGCCAGCAGAACCTCCTGATCCAGCCTCCGTTAGGAAGAAAGAGAGGCCTCAGACAGGTGTGGACATGAGCTTTGATTTTTATGTTTTCATTTAAAGCAACAAAATGCAACTTTACAGGGACCCGCAGCTTCAAAAACAAAACTTGCACGTAACAATGCACATTACTACGTTGCACAGAACTGCAATTTTAGTGAAACTGGGTCATTTTTTATGGAGAAAATGTCCTCTGGTGTCCCCTCTGATGTCCTATGACTGCTCTGCCTCAACTCTGATTCACAGCGGCTCCTGAAAGCAACGTTAAGCTGCAGTAGCGGGTCGTTGTTGAGGACAGCTCTGCTAAATAAAAGGCTGCAGACAGACAGAGCAGTCGTAGGTCATCAGAGGGAAAACCAGAGGACATTTCCTCCGTGAAATATGACCCGAATTCACTGAAACTGCTGTTTAGTGCAGCGTATGAACGTGCATCATTAAGTTTCATTTTTGAAGCCGGGGGTTGTGGTCAAAGTTACATATTGTTGCTTTAAACACAGAGGGTAATATGGAAAAATGCACTAATTTGGTGGTGTTTAATATTTAACATTAGCAAAAACCGTGCAGCATGACAAAGGTGTGCCCAATTTTTAAAATGTAAAACTACGTTGTGTCTAATATAGAGAAAAATCAACTTATGCATACTACATGAGCTGTGCAAATTTAGTGATTATTATACCCAAAAAAGTTTAGATGAAAACTAGGAGAATATATATA
>JAQFJA010000017.1:6328818-6339732 GCA_029874485.1 Naso brachycentron
ATTTTTCCTTATTCATTACAAGTAAAAAAAAATGTTACCATCCATACCACTAACTAGCACTATGATTTAGTACAGAGAGTGAGACTCAAAATCGATTAAGTGCAGATCAAGTAAATATTAAGCCTATTTTTTTCATCATGTTACATGTCGACTGCAGCCCCACCACTGCGGAACAACCTTCGTCACAATTCTGAAACACGGAATCACAGTGTTGTCTGTTTAATGACTTCAAAATAGCTCGCTGTAAGGTGAGAGCAGCCTGAAACAGAGAAGCTTCAGCAGGAGACGAAGTGATTTAAAATTTATTTCGAGTCACCACAGATGACTTCTCACAGGCTGTGCTTTGTTTGTCTTCACTGTGCTTCCTCATTTCTGCCTTCTGATGCATTTTTTTTTAATGATGGCAGCAACAAATTCTAAAAATGCTGTTGGCTTTGTCGCTGAACCATCATGGTGGAAAGTAAACAAAGGAGTAACTTAGTTTTAATAACCTCTCTGTCAAAGTATCGGGTCCTCCATGCGGTTTCGGTCTCAGCGCGGTGCCTCTCCTCCGTCCTCTGCCTCTCCTCCAGAAGCCTCTTGTGCTCTGTGGCTTTTTCGATATCCTTCTCCCGTAAGGACTCGGTCACATGCTGCCACAGGCGTCTGAAATGTAGAAATCAAATAGAATTAGACATCACAGAGGCATCTTTGGGCTCCATTACAGCACCAACTGTTTATATTTGGATCTGTGTCCCAAAGCTTGGCAATAAACAACCATGTCAGCATGGATCTAAACGAATAAAATCAAAATGCAACCATGAGTCTGACCTGGATTCAGTCGGTCCCTGCTTCTCAGTCGGCCGGACGCTCTTCTTTGTGACAGGCAGCTTGGTGACGTCGACCACCCTCGTGTCTCCGTTGGTGTAGCTGAACTCCAACACGCCGTTCCACTCGCCCTGCACGCGACACACCACCGCGTTGGTGCTGTTGTGCTTCACCTCCGCTGTTACCCTACATGTGAGCAAGGATATTATTATGGTTTACATGTTGTTTTAAGGAGCTCAGATATATTCTTGTAGGTCATAGGTCAGTTTTCGGCATTTTAATTTACTCCAAAATTTCTGGTAAAATAGTATTACAAGTACAATCTATCAACAACAACCATAGTTCCTGCAGAACAACATCATTATGACCTCTCTCAAAAAGGACTCACTTGTGTAATTTTCCGCCATAAAACGGTTTGGTCTGGAAAGTGATGACTGCCGAGTAGCCCGATTTGGCGCAGCTGATGTTGACTTTGCCGCCCAGTTCCACCCAGGGGACGGTGAGGATGGAGCGGGCGTACGCGCAAGGCAGCGTGAAAGTGTACTCTTCATCGTGCTCCAGCAAATAAAGACAACCTGGAAAGAAGAAATAATGAAGACAGGAACGTTAGTGGCAGCCATAAAACTATTTTGAGCACTTCTTCACTTGACTGTTCCATTGGATTTTCTGCCCTCATTAATTAAAGGAGAACTTCAGTTTAAAGATATTTACGATCATATCTGATGTTCTGCAGCATTATGAACTGACACTAAAACATGAAGCTAAACACGCATATATGACCTGGAAACGGCTGTTTGTTTGTTTGTTTGTTTGTTTGTTGAAGCAGCTGAAAGAGCCGCCTTTTGGTTATATATCCGTGTTTACCTTCATGTTTTAGTGTCGGTACTTGAGGACACCACTAAACATTCTGTCTTTTATTTTTTAGACGGATTGTCTGAGTGCGCACGCTGCTACGTTGTTTTCAGCTCGCAGTGATATCAGCAATAAGCTTCAGCTCTCAGGACTGCACCGGCTGCTGCAGAACAACGTATGTGATCGTAAATATTCTTATATTAAGGCTTAATGTGCAAAAAATCGAACTTCTTTAAGTTTTTAGTATGTGTCTTATCTTGAAAAAGATATGTTACCTTTGTTAGCGATTCAGGCTGTTATTGTCAGGAATTTCTCATTACCTTGTTCCTATTAAAGTAAATAAATCCCTGTTTGTTTGGTGGTCAAATAATTTGATGTCTTTCCTCCCAGATGACTTTAAATTTGGTTCACCAGCACAAAAACCACGCCGGCTTACCTTCCCCGATCATGGACACTCCGATGGACATTCCCATAAACTTGCTCTTGGTCCACACATGCGTGTTCACACACATCCGCCTCTCCTGGCATTCAGCGTAGAAGCCAGACACAGGGGGGTGGTGAGACACCTGCTCCGCCACGAAGCGCACTTGGTAGGAGTCCTGAGGGGCGGCGGGCTCGGGGCTCCCCTGCGACGGCTCCTTGGAGGCCTCCGGTCTCTTGGGAACCTTCCAGGAGCAGTGGAAGGTCTCCCCGATGATGGGGTTGTAGGGCTTCTTGGCGATGGCGCCCTTGCGGCCCTCGTGGAAGGAGGTGAGGTAGTACTCCACGAACCGGACCATGCGATCCTCCGGGCTGCTGCCGTCCGTGATGGCCACAAAGAGGTCCGGGTGGGACATGAAGTCGGCGTACATCTCCAGCAGAGAGCGCTTCTCCAGGATGAAGGTTGGGAGGACCACCTTGAAGGAAAGACCAACAATTAATCAGTTTTTAAGTTGCATTATCAGTGAATTAAGCACATGATCATGTGATGTACACTTGACTCCATCTGAGGTTAGCCAGTGGATCCACCTGATAACTGTGATCAATCAGAAACCCAAGAGGAGGATATCCAAATACTAGAACAAACTGACACGAGAAGATAGAATGTCTGTCCACGACTCCACTCTTGGTCTTTTTAAGTGTGTCTCTGTGTCCAGGAGGAGTAATTAGAAAGCAGGAAGTGCTTCCTTCAGCCTGTAAGACTGTCGAGAAACAGACCTGACAGCGTCTGCTGAGCTGAGACCGGCTCGTTTATTCAGAATCTCTACAGAACTTTTCTTTCCATTCAGACAAGTTTAATCCCTTTTAAGCTGCAATTTACAGAGTGACTGTTACTGAGTTTTAATTAAGTGGCTGTCAACTGCGCAGATTATTCCTCACCATGACAAATATCAGAATGGGGAAAAGTGCCGGTGCTACAGTTACGCTTTGATTCAGAAAAACAGTGACAGCACTGCTCATTTATTGTGCTTCACTTTAAGGAGGACACCAGTCGTTTTCTGACTTCTCACCATCAGCAGAGATCGCCCCTTTCTTTTACAAATGTTGTTCAAATTCCACCGTGTGTTTACTTTATTAGATCTCAGACTGCATTTTTAAAGCCCCCTCACTATCACTCATGTTGAAACAGGCTATAGAAACACTTTAGGACACGTGAAAGTTGCTAGGTATACGTAATTCAGCCTTCTAAAGAGAACGACTGTGTTTATTTGGTCAAAAATTGCTGAACAAAAGAGAGAGAGGGGAGCCAAAAGCTGTGGAGCTGAAAGTTACTACACCTGGAAAAATAGTTCCTGACAAGTGCTGCCTTCCTGGCTCGAACATTAGCGTGAAGAGGGATTTTGACACAGACGTTCTTTTTAACTAACATTGTCACACATTTTCAGCTACTTTCTGTAACATTTATTAAATATGGACAAAATGTAAACAAACACCATATCTCATAGATAAAGTTATTTTGGGAAAAATGGGCGAGGTTTATGTAACATATGTGACTGATGTTGACAAAGGACAATGACATGTGGGAACACTGGTGTGGTCCTTTAAATAAGTGATCACACCACTAAAACTAGAGAGTCCGGCGTTTCACTGATCGTGGATTGTAATGATGTGGTAACGACGTCGTCTTTCTGAAAACAGGAAGATAATTGTCAGAAAATGAAAAACAAATCTCTAATGTGAAACAGACATTATGTTTTTGTCACCTCCTGTGACTCCTGCTTTGTGTCCATGCATGACGACACTCGTTATGTGTCTGTATGTGAGCAGTTGGCGTTTTTGAGCTGTGGAGCATTTTTTGAATCCTAGATGTACAAAAAACAAAGACAGGTTAAATCTACCTTTAAGTTTGGATGTCTTACACACCACGTCACAATACTTTTGCAATGAATTTAATGTCTGTGTGTAATGTGATAGGTGTTGATGTGCTGGCTGTTCAGTACGTGTGTTCCTATTCCAGCTTTTCTCTCCTGATGCTGATTTTAATACCTAAACTAAGGTTATGTGCAGATACTGAGTATCAGTCCAACACTAGTGCTCTCTTTTCCTTCAATGCATAAAACTAATTGAAATCACTCTTCAGGTAACATGAGGCCTGCTGATTGAATAAAGCTAAGCAACAGACTAAAGGAAACACAGAATTTTGATTTTGAGAAAGAAACTGTGCTTATTGTGCATCAACAACATTATGGCAGAGACCCAATTTGCTTAGTAGTGTCGGTATTGAAGCTAATACCAAACAGGTTTACCAGATCTGTGTATCACTACTTTTTACCTTATTATTTCAGTTTTATGTTTTGCAAATTCATGAAATTTTTTTGTGTGTGATTCATCTGGTTTTTAACAGCAGTCGGCAGCTGTTTCTATCCACAAATGCTCTTCTAAGCCAATTTTGACTTCCTGCTCAGGAATAAAAATGGTAAACTGACTAAGTGAGCGACTAGCTGGTGAACAATTTGGAGTATTAAGCAGTTAAAAACCACATATTTCTCTCAGTAGTTAGAAAGTGAACATTGGAATCAAGTTCATCAGGTTGAAAGAAAGACAAATGACCAGATAAATGCTAACGTTGCTCCATGTCTGCTAGATGTATTAAGCCAATGTTCGTTAACATATTGTCTAGCGTAGCCAGACCTGTCTGCACAGCACTCAGCGCTGGGGAAAGGTGTAGCTCCACACATACACATTCTGGTATAAAAGAAAAAACGTTCTGCCTGGTTTGTTTGTCTCTAAACCAATCACAATCATCGCAGCCAGTGCAAAGCCCTGGATACTGCAACTGTGCCTCTGCAAAATAGTGTCGGTGAGAAACCCGTTTTGGTGAGAGACTTAGACATGTGGAAAAGAGCCCTGGCAATAAAATGTCTAAATCCCCAGCAAAGAAGACGCCTCAAAAACTTGTAGATAATGTTTGTTGACTATGTGATACGACTTTCACAGATAAAAGAAACAAACATAACTTGTTAATTGGTGCCTTACAAGTGAAGCCTCCCTAAACTTTAGCTGTGGAAGAGCTCACTGGACAACCACAGACAAATTAAGTATGTGAATCTTGCAGAACCTTATTAAATTAAAATCACAGAAGCTTGTGCGAGGTTGAACGGATCAGTTCGCTGGTCAAGTCGATCAGAGTTAAAAGACGTGCTAAATCAATTCCGACTGGCGATGGACGTGTCAGAAAACGGATCGATGTCGGACATCAGAGTCCTGTGAGACGGAGGCTGGTGTTTTCTCAGGTGCGTTCTCACATTTTTTTGGTCCTACAACTGTGGTTAAAATCAGATTCGATGCATAAATATATTCAGAGGTGGTTATTGTTGTTTTCCGTAGCAGTGGGGACTTTCAAACAGTAACATGCAGAAAGCAGAAGGGGTGAGGAATGCCGGCTGCTCTCCCAGCATCTACTCAGCCAATGGCAGTCTAATGCCCGCAGTGCACATCCAGAGGGTCAGACTAGATACACATAATCCATTGCAACATAGAAGTGAAAATATTAGGAGTGTTTTTTTAGCTTGTTGTGGAGTTCTGCTATCCCCAGAGGCACAAACAACTAATGAATGCAGTTTAAAAGTATACCTAAAATCACACTCATTGTGATAAATGTAATGTACAGCAAAGTCCCATTGCACCCCCGAGAGTGCGTGTGCATCCCCTTGCCCAAAGCACTGGTACATTCCCTCCATTAGCACTTTGTCCCTCTTTTCAGCATTGTCCCCACATCCCGTCCATATTATACTCTTTTTCTGAGTTCTTTACGCTGTCCTCAGGGCTACAGAGTTGAAACATCAAGCGAAAAATTCACTTCCTAATTACTCTAAGAGTGTGTACAAGCCTTTATCCCCACCAGCTGCCACTAAAATGCAAAGGCCCGTCAGAAATCGTCTGTCTACAAATGTCTACATGGGTGTTTTGTGCCTGTGTGTTGAGCAACAAATGAGTAAAAAGCTGCTTCTTCGCATAAAATCAAACTACTGTATAGATCAGGATTCATATGGCTTTTTGGGAGTTAAATTCAAACACTTTTAAGATACCTAAACCAAACATTTTTGGACTCTTGAAGCCTTAATCATCACATTCAAATTGTTACTATAAATGCATTAACGAAAAATAAAGTTTACAGAATTCCTTTATACCCACAGCAATCAATTCATATTTGAACCGCTGGTCTTATTCACTTTTTACATTTCCATCACAAATGTTTAATTTTTGCACATTTCCAGAGTTCTGGATCAACAAAGGACTCATGTAACTATAAATGACAGGTCAGGTAAACACACCAGGAGACAACAAACAAATGTGAGGACGGGATCATTTTATTTCAAATATTTAAAGATTTTTGGTTTATATGAGCGATCATGTAGATGAAACACCAGATTTTAACATTTATATTCAAATTCAAGTATATTCCTAACCTTGAAAATAGCATGGTTAAAATTAAGCATTTTCCAAACTTTCAAGACTTTGTACAAACCCTAAAAAGCTTTGATACCTTTTCAGTTTCAGCTGCTACAATGAATCTGCTTCAGCCATGAAAGAGAGATGCTCAACAAGAAGAGGGGATGTGTGTGTGTGCGTGCGTGTGTGTGTGTGTGTGTATATACATGTATGTGTGTGTGACAGAGAAACAGGGTGAGTGGGAGAGATGGAGAGAGAGTATTCTCACCTATCAGATCATTCACCCAGCCCTCACGCGGCGCGTCCCGGGTTCCCCATTGCTCACCCAAAGCGTCCACACGGCGTCACTGTTGCTGCGCTGCTAGCGCCTTGAATCCGCCCCCAACTCCACCACACAGGAAACAAGGTTACTGCCCAAGAGATGTCACTTCCGAAACACCCACTCCCGCTCGCTTGCTCGCGCTCGCTCCCTCACGCCCCCAGCCTATTGCCATGACAACCGAGAAAAGAATAGAATATAAGTGAGTGTTAAAGAGACAGAGGGATCAGAGAGACAGGGAAAAAGAGGGATGGAGGGACGGAGAGAGGCAGAGAGGGGAGGACAGAGGGACAGGGAGGAAATCTGGGGAAGAGCAGAGAAGAGGAGAGGAAGAGAATGGACAGAGCGAGAGAGAGGTGAATGAGTGGGCGGGGAAAGGATGAATGACAGAGGAGAGGATGAGATTGAGAGAGAGAGAGGAGGCATGTGGTGGGATGTGATCAGGGGAAAGGGAAGAGGAGAGAGAGAGGCGTAGATGCTGTGGATGCTGTGAAGAAGAAGAGAGAGAAATGAAGTGACGAGAGATGGAGAGAGGAAAAGAAGGGAAGGAAGGGAGGAAGGAAGGAGGACACTTTTTTGGGAATAGGGAGCCCACATCTTGTTCCCATAGCAACACAGCCATCCATGAAATACTGACTTGTACCTCCCTCTCACTCTCTTACTCTCTCTGTTTCTGTCTCTCCATCCCTCCCCCTCTCCTTTTCTCTTTCCATCTCTAACTATATATACACACACACCGTGAGCGTAAGTTGGCACTGAGTATGTACGCAGTAATCCAGCTCTGCAACATTGTCAAGCACATCAAAAGGTACCAAATTTACCATCAATGTATCAATCCGTAGGAATTAATCTGTCTATTACACTGACAGTAGCCGTAGGTCGACACTCTCTCAAGTCCATCTAAAAACAATATACTCACATGTCATATGTACTTCAAAAGAGTCGCTGTAATAACTCCTCCTTTCTAGAGACAGCAGTCATGAAGCATTTCCAGGTGAGATCCGCGTCCATATTGTCTGATCCATTGAAATCGAATGCCTCCAAGCTTATCAATGCCTGTTATCAATAGCAGCATTTTTCCCTACAGTGCTGCACTGTAAAACCTTAATCTCAAACTAATTTATCTATACTAGAGGGCGACTGACAGTGAATTTTGAAACACCAATATGATTTTTTTTTTTTAATGGAAAAGCAAAAGCCAATAGCCCATAATGTCATTGAAGAAGAAGCAGAGATGATCATAATGTCATGTTTAGGAAACACCTCAATTAACGACAATAATCTAAGGGCGTTTTCACAGTAGGCCCGACTGTTTCGTTCCGTGCCCAAGCAGGATTGCGTATGTACACAGTCTGATGTAGCAGGTGGCGGTATGCACATAGTTGGTTTGCAGTCCTTTGGTACACACAAAAAAGAAGAAAAAGCAACTACTTATTTTTTCCAAGCTAGTGTAACAAACAAAGCAGTGGCAGCAGAAGAATACATTTTTAAATGTAAGAATTTAAATAACAACCTGAAATTTCAGGGTCCCTCTTTACATGCGTGTCATTACACGATGTGAGTCCCGCGTCAATGCGAGTGACACATGCACAAAGAGGTCCACCATCTTGGAAAGCTAGCTACATCTACGCTACTTAGACAAAACGCATGTGGTTATTAAATGCTATGTTTATTGTTGCTGATACTTTTTCTGCTATTCCCAACTATATATTTATGTTAGGATTATAAGTTGAGTGAGCTGCAAAGGCGTGATTTGTTCTGAACTGGACGTAACGTAACGTAACTGAAGGTTAACTCAAGTAGCGTTAGCAGCTAACGTTACTCTAGCATCTTCGCTCGGTGCAAGTTAATCAGCCATCCCAAGTTGAAATTATAACACAGGACGTCGTTAGCGCCAGAGCTGGCTAGCGCTAGCCATTACATCTGAAACATTAAATCTAAACTGTCAAGCTCAAATCGTAACATGGAATTCAGATCATCACGTGTTTTGTCCAAGTGGTGTAGCCGTAGCTAGCTGTCCAAGACGATGAACATTTTTGCACATGCGCAATTCACATCGATGCAGGCCTCACTTTGGGTACTGACAGCATGTAAGTTAACTGTTGTGTCATGGTTGCTAGGCAACAACAGCTATGTGCTGTGAAAAAAATGGGAATACTCTCATACAGTCTATCACATAGATAACCGCCCACTTCCTTGTTTGGGCACAGTTGCTTTCACATCTCATGCGGACCGTGCCCGATTCATGTACACAGGAATCGTGCCTGAGACCATCTTTTCAAGCAGACTCAAACACGGCTTGTGAAACGTGCCAAAGCACTGAACACTTGCGTTTACACTAATCAAATGACCTGGACTTTTAAAGCATGCTCGGATCCAGGCTGGGGCCCCTAGTGTAAAACCACCCAAAAACTGGTGGCTTAAAATTATAGTACCAAGTTGTTAATAAAGTTAAACGAAGAGAAAAAAAAAATGGCGGCGCATACAACTGAAACGGTGCGTCACAGCAAACCAGTATCTGTATCTCCAAACTGTACTTGAACACTTATCGTGTGTTAAGCTCCGTTTCCAAACACACTGTTGTATTCTGCTGCTTAAAGGGTGCTAAAGCTCTTTTCCAGCCATTTTCAATGCAAATGTGCAGAGACTGCTTAGTTAAACCAGCACAACATATTAATGACGTCCTGCCTGCAAGCCGTTTGAGGGAACAGACGGATGGAAAGAAAGGTACCAGCCAGTTATAACACTGTTAACAGCATGAGAGGGCATGCTCTGTTGTAGTCGGTGCTGGCTTCACATTTATTCAACGTAGTTTCATCTCATATTTTTCCCCTGGTTATCCATGAGTTTTGCATTTTTCTGCTTCGTCTGATTGACTCTTCAGATTGGCCTTTATACACGCCGTCAATTAAAATATTTAGAAGGAATTAATCGGAAAAACTGAATCGATGTTGGCTTTTTAATACCCATGCTTGCTCCTCTATACTGGCTGTGAAGGGATCTATTTTTTTTAAAAACCACATTGTGTAGACCAGAGTCTCTTGTAACTATGTATTTTATACGACGTGTCATTCAAACATGCACAAAGGCAAAAGTGTCTGTTGTTAATCTGGGGAGAAATGTCTTCAGTTACAGAAACGAGAGAGCAACACAGGATAAATCGTACAAATGCATCCAACAGCGCAAATTTCAGAAGAGTCTTTCCTCCAATGAATTCATTGTGTGGCACTCAATTGTTCACACAGGCAGGAGTAGTTGAGTGAAGAATGAATGAATGAATGAATGAATGAATGAATGAATGGCTCAGACACTTTCCCTCTCTGTGTCTTTTTTTCATGCGCTGGTCTGCTGACCTGAACAGCCAACCGGAGTGCTTTCTCTCACTGACTAGTCGCCACCGATTCTACATGTTGAATCGATCAAAAAGCTTCAAACAAGCGCCGAACAGTTCTGACGCTGCTGTTCACACCACGCCAACTAGAGCCAACGACTCTCTCTGACAGCCCTGACAAGTCCCAACCCTGACTGTCGGTCAGGTATGTTGGAGCCTTAAAAAAGAACGCCACTGATTTTACTCATGAGTCTATTTTAAGGTCTTACATGTAAAGGGGAGGACATTAAATATTTCTGTGTAAAAAAGTGTTTAAAAGCCCTTTATGGCTCCAAAGGGAGCTGCCAGATAAATCATCTGAGTCAGCATCGGTTGGAAATAAAAAGACTCTAAGGCTGGATTGCACTAATGAGGATTAATTTAATCTAAGGTTACCTCAGAGTTTAGTAAAACTAAGTTTAAAATTAGTTGATACAGATTTAAAATTAAGCAGACAGACCTCTGTTACACATTTAGAATTAATCTCAGTTTAGTAAAGCCGAGATTATTTATCTAAACTGAATTTAAAGTGAGTTTAACCAATAGAGACAAGCATGTTTATCGTAACTAAAACACGTATAATTAAATACGTAATCAGGGTCTTGATTATTTTGGTCAATCCATCTCAAAATTGCAGCCGTTGGATAAGTTAAACCTCCTCAACTCCGGGTTTAGATTACAGTCTAAGCTGGAG
>JAQFJA010000017.1:6404860-6418876 GCA_029874485.1 Naso brachycentron
CACTGTTCACTGTGGCCTGTAGCTCCTGAACTGGGTGCTGGAGGTAAGAGCTACAGGTTACAGTGAACAGTGAGGCTAAAAACATGGCATCAGTGACATTTTTCAAAACAACTCGCGTGTTTGAGGCCTCAGGACACTTGTATAACTTCGGACGAGCAGTATGGAGGCATTTTATGGTTTAATTGTGTGTGTTTCTTACATTTGAATCTTTGTCACCATTCACTGCAATTGTTTGAGACATGACTGCAACGCCTTTTTCCTGTAAACTGCAGCATCGTTTGGGAAGTAAAAAAACTTCTCCAGACCTTCTATCGGCATGAGGGTGAGTAGCTAATGACTGAATTTTCATTTTTAGCTGAAGTATCCCTTTAAGCTAGACGTTAACCCTATACATACAGTCCTCGGCAGCAATTTGACCTCCATGTAGGAACTGTACAGTAACTGATGCTAAAATTTTACGTATAGCACCTGTGAATGTGAAGTGTGGTGTGCACAACATGGCAACACTTGTTGTGTTTAAAGGCTGGTAGAGTAAAGATAACGACTTAGTGTAATCATAGTACATTGAATTATATAGATGAGGTCAGGGGTCACTGGGGTCAGACTATTTTAAATGTAAAATATTGTGATGTATCAGTATATTCTGCAGCTCTACATCTTCTAAGGTACCTTTTAGGTTCTAGCACATTGTTTGAACTCACAGTACAAGCACAAAGCCCCAGAAATGGACAGGTAGCAATAAGCTAGTGAGCATATTTAAGCGTCTAGCAGCATAGATACCCATCTCTTCTCCCCTGAACTGCACTGGCTTGATTGGAGGCAGAAATCCTGCGCGAGTCAAACCAAAGCTATCTGCACGGCATTGGCTGAAAATATGAGTTTTTGTCATTTCGGTTGGATTTACTCATTAAAAAGAAGTTCAAACTTCAGGAAAATGGGATCATCACATGTCCACTGCGTTGTTATTTCGATTGAAGCTTCATGTATGATGCACGAAAAGAGGAATTGCCTAACATGTATTATTCAGCAAGGCAAGTTCACTGAGGACATTCTTATTTACAGCGATGCCTGCAGGGTGGGGGTTACCTAGATTTAAACCACCCACGCCTGGAATGCTGCAATCATTCTATGTAGACCACTGCTCAACTCTATTGGTTGACTGTGATGGTCAGAGGCGTGTATCTGTTTAGGGAAGTCTGTGCATTACTCATTTACTCCCCCTCCATGTAAATATTTTGCAGTTAACCTTCAGATTCAAGTCGGCAACCTTTTGGCCACAAGCTGGGTTTGTTAACCCCGAGGCTGCCGTCTGTCTGCAAAGATGCACCGTGCAAAAACTCAGCCATCCCCTCCTCTGCATCGCCGCAGAAATAATTCATGACCACGGGAATAATCATCGTGCCGCGTCTTGCAGAAGAGGTCAAAAGTCACCACAACCCATCTCTCTTTTCATATTTCTCATGATTATTCCTCCACATCTTCCATCCTCCGTTCAAAGAAGAAATCGCCTCACTGTATCTTGATCCGCCCTCCATCACTGTCAGGTTACATAGGAAATGTGGATCTGATAAGCATGAGTGGCACAGGTGGGTTTGGGGATGACAGGAGCGCAAACAAACAGCCGCTCCTCTTGTCACATTACCATTTCCCCCGGTTATGGTTCCCTGCATGCCTGCGGGGGAAATCTCCATTCCCCATCCCGAGGTGAGAAGACGGAGAAAAAGGAAAATCAAACGCTGACATTAATGCTTTCTCTCGAGCAGGAATGCCTCCACGCCTCCCTCCACATCTGCCCGGCACCTGGGTCGGCCGACTCTGCGCTCAATAAATCAGCCTCTGGATTAAACAGAGGTAAAGCTGTGATATAGCTGAGGCCTGAAGCGATTGCACGTGAAATGTCAGGGAATCTGACAAAGTGTTCCGGGAAAGAAATATCTCTGCAAAAACACACGCTTGGAGGTCATGAGACTGTTGCTGAATAGACTTTGTCGAGTCTGAGGTGTTTGATTCATGCCCTCGGATGTTCTCCTCTCTTGTCCTCACAGCTGAACTTTAGCAGAGTAGTTAATGTTTTCTTTCTCCTTTTTAATGTTTTTCTTCGGATTTCACTCAGTGTTTTTAGTCAGAGCCATAAAACAAAGGTCGTTTTAGGTATCTTTAACTTTTTTTGGTGAGAACATAAATTTCTGGGCACGCTGACGAGCCAGAAACAGTGAGCAGGACTGAAGCCCTAAGGCAGAATGTAAAGTAAGCGCCGGCCAACATGATGACACAAAGAACACCATCAAACGGTAATGAGAAGAGGCGAGAAACGCTGGAGCTGTGCAGTGCAGATAATGCTGAATGGATCCTCTTGAGGGCTTTTGCTCGATCTATAATGTGCCTAATTTCCCGTGAAGGAACACAGTCGCTGCTACTTGATCGACCCCCGCTCGGCCCTCGCCAACGCTTCAGCTACAGTGTGGCTCGGCGAGGTGCGGCGCCTGTCTGTCACAGCCTGCATAAACAGAAGCCGGACTTCCCCCATGAACCAACCGACCAACATCTGTTTAGCATCAGCCTGCTGCTCTGATCGGCTCCTTCCTCTGTCACTTTCCAAAGAGTTTCACTCAGTGCTCTTTGTCTCTGTTCTCTTTCTTTTGATACAGGCTCAGTGATGTTTGGATTAAATCACTGACATCATTGACAGTGTGTTACAGATTTTGCTTTGTACAACATAGCAGATAAAAGCTGCTGTCATTGAATTCTGCCATTGCGTTTTAATTAATCTTGCTTTGTTGATAGTTTAAGGCTCCTAAAAGCTCTTTGCAGGATGGATAAGCAAGATTTTGGGATGGGAAGGAGTTGTAGAAAATGAGCTGAAAGCTGTAATTATAGTAAGAAACTAGATATGACGATGTGGTAAATGCAAATTCAGAAAAGTTCCTTTTTGTGTTTTTGAAGTGATCAGTCAAAGCTTGATAATTTGCTTAGAGTCCTGAAGTTCTGCTATCACTAGTGAAAGGAAGAAGTAGGGATATAGGGAAGATTTTTTCACTTTCCTGTGTCTAAGATTTTAGTTCATTCACTCGTTAACTCTTTCTTTTCTAGCCACTCCGAGAAGCTTTCTTTTTGTGTCGATAGTAACAGCGTGTGTGGACAAAAGTGTCACAAAGATCTTGTGTAGTGTGAGTATTTGTTTTGGACGAAAGTGAAAGAAACACGCTACTTATTTGCACAATACCAGGTCGGCCATTAACAGAAAATACTGAAATTATCTAAAGAAAAACATCCTCCTGCTTCCAATCACTGATATTTAATTGTCTCTTCTGGTCTGTGTGCCGTTAAGCCTTCTGCTGCATTTCCACCATCTGAGCAAACAAAGGCAACGTAAAAGACAGGATGTCAATCTCCAGTCTCCTCCCCAATGTGTCATTTGCTGTTGAGGTTAGATGTGAGGCATCAGTCTTAAATTTAGATGCTTCATAATCAGTTAAAAGTTCCACATCAGGACTTTAAAACCACAAAACACAAAGAAAAAGGTAAATTTTGCATCCTATTAGACCCTAAATCAGTCAGTGCAGCGTTTCACTATGCATAACAGTGGATGTGGTAAGCTTCAGGTTAAATAGAGAGAGTATTTGGCACTTGCAGGTCATTAGATTGTGCCAGTTCAGAGCTCTAAGTGAGCAAAACAAGAACAATATGTGCTGAATTAAAGTAATTGTAGCAATAAATGTTAGAAAATAATCCCTAAACTGTTGCACTTCAAAGTAAAATCCCCCTCCTTTTGCTATCTCTTTCTTCTTCTTTGCTTTTTTTGTCTTTCAACCCCGGCTGAGCATCTATGCTTTTCCAAATTTTTGATCTCCTCCCTCTCTGATCTTCCCTGTCTCTCTCTTGTTTTCTCTTGCTCTCTGACAGCAGCCTCTTTTTTCCTCTGTGCTCCTGTGGGTTGCCAGGTCCAGGTTTCCTTTTCATTTCTGTCATCGCCACTCTCCCTCCCTCACCAACTACACCTGGCTGAATATTGGCCCCCAGATGATCATAAAAATCCAGCAGCCCCGGGCTTGTAAAAATGGGCAGGGAGCTAACTGCAGACTTGTACCCCCTGTGCGCTCCCTGTTTCCTAGATTCCCATCCTGTCTGGAAACATTGGTACAAGCGCGGACAAACGGTGTGTTTGTTTTTGTTCCTGAAAGCAGCATTCCTCGGCCGCTCCTCCCTGATGTGTGTTTTTGCAGAATTTAAAATGTAAAAAAACAGGAGATGAGAGGATGTGATTGCAGAGTCAAAGGAAACAGAGAAAAGGATGGGTATAAAATATGGAAAAACAAGTGTTTAAGTGCAGAATAACAATGTTTTTTGCACTGAAATCAGTTTTTTAAAGTTGGATCACTGCAGCTAAGGACTCACTCGCAGCCCTGAAATAAATCTGCTAGTTCTTTTGCATAAAATTTGGGTTTTGTGAACTTTCACATTCGATTTTGCGCTATTAAATAGAAGTGTTAATATTTGCTGGATTGCTCCAACAAATTTATATTTTTTCTTGCACACATTATGTAATCAGGACTAATTTAGAAGGAAGATAACTAGTGTTGGTCAAAGATCAAAGGAAAAAGGAAGCAGCTATGTAAACATTACCATGCCCTCTTCTGTTAATTGTCTAATTTGTTAGGGCTTTTATTGTGAAATTTTGCATGCTGGGGCTAAAAATAAATGCAGTAAAAGTACACAAACTCAAAAATGCACATGCGTGCACTCGCGCAGGGCTCTCCCACACAGGTACCTCTGTGGAAGTGGATGTCAGATGCGATGTATTTCATTCCTCAGCTGCTTTTTCAGCTTCCCCCCCTGTGAGATTTGTCCCGCAAACAGCTTTGCCACTGTTCCCAACAGGCATGAATGGCCCGCTCTGTCAAAGCCAAAGAGCAGAGGCGGAGCCCAAAACAGACGGGGGGTTATTTGAGCGTTAGACGTATCTTAATGTTTGGAAAGATAATCTGCGGGGATTTGGATTCCTGACGGTGGCGATGTGTTGATGTTTGGGCTGGGCCGGGCCGTAGGTGCTGCTGGAGGAAGAACATCAGATAACCTGAACGGCTGAAACTCAGCCGAGATGATGAACAGGCTCCCTTTTGTATCTGAAGTAATCCATATTCCCCGACACTCCTGCATTTGGGGCAGGTAGGAAGATGAAGAATATCCTGCTCACTGGCGGCATTAGTTACACAAATGTCCTCGACTCAATGAGGCCACTGTGTGTGTGTCCACAAGTTTACAGTCATTAAGCTTTCAGGTACAATTAAGCAGTGTAACGCTCAGCTCACTTTCAGCATAATTTATTAAGTGACGGTTCATTAACTGCGAGGCAGTGAGACGCTGATTTGATTACTTGCAAAAAATGAATGTTGTAAATTAAAATAGACTGATAGATGTTTGCAGAAAGATCTTGCTTATGCCAAAAATGGCGGTGAAGGTTACGCAACTAAACAATCCTCAAGATTTTCATCAAATCAGACCTATTTTTGATACTATCTGTGGTCTACATTTCTAGTATAAGAGCCATTCGATGTATGTATCTGCAGTCTATAACTGCGTACATGCTTGTTCTTATTGTTTACAATGCAATCAGCCATTCTTATGCTGGATTTCAAGTGCCTTAACATTGATGAGGGATTCAAAATTATGCACATGTGCAATCCAGCATTGTAGTTTGCAGTGTTATCAGTATGAAGATCGTTGTTGCTTGACTCCCTTTAGACTTTGACAGAGCAGGATAATGATGCTTTTAAAGAAAAATTTTTACAGTCACAAGATAAAAGATAAGGTCATTTTTCAGTGAATCAGTTTGAAGCAGGTGTTGTTGGCAAATCAACCAGACTGAACTTGAAAGTTAGATTAATGGTTGAAGCAAAAGAAAACATGTGGGGAAAGGTTGCTGCTCAGTTAGAGAGAAAAAGTGTTGCGATTTTCCAGACCTTTGAATTCACCCACCTCACCGAGTTCATGGATGACAGATTCTACAGCAGAGGAAGATAAAAGGATGATGAACGATGAGTGTAATGAGCTGATGACTTCTGATTTCAGGGAAAATGCTAGAATGCAGTTTTCTGCACTAGTGTTGTAGTGCTCGAGATTGGTCTTGGTCCCAGGACCACTTTTCGAAGGTCTCGGTCTCGTCTCGGAATCAACTCACGTTGACTTGGTCTTGTCTCGGTCTTGGACACAGCAGACTCGGGATTTTTAATCAAGACCAGTCAAGACCAGAACAGACTAATTTGTTAACGTAATGACTGCGATTGGATGTAAAGCTTTCTTTTTCAAATGCAACCAATAACATAAGTCATTTGGTGTTGTCTTGGTTTCTGTTGGTGTGGTCTTGACTACAACACTATTCTGGAAAAAGTCAGACTTAATGCACATCTATCCACAACCTCGACTTCTGAATATTGGCATTTGACCAAATTGAGATGCAGTATTACTCAACAAGGACGAGATTCGTAGGAAAACTGAGCTGAAGACAATGAAATCGATTGTATGAGTTGTAATAGCCTTTAAGGATGGACAAGGGTGCGCCTATTGCTGTTTCACAGCTGATCTGTGTGGAAATCAGTGGCCCCACAGAGTCGAAGTCATCAACTTCCACGTCTAAATCTTAATCCTGTCATCACAACAATCTGCCAATCAACAATTTCCTTTATGATTTCATCAAATCACCGCAGTACAGGAAACAGTCGCCCTTCTGTACTCAACTGCAGCATGATAGAAACATCCAGGATCGCGTCCATCCTGACACCAAATCATACGTTCCAGATAAAGCTGACAGCGCACAGGTCTCAGTGTCTCTTTCCCATGTGAAAAATCACACATATTAACCTGAGTAGCTGCCCTTTCGCTGATAAAAGGCCGGGCTATCGGCCGAGTTATCAGGCTCTGAGGATATGAGAGCTCCACGGCTGAGCTGATGCTGTGATATGGGGCCGTTGGGATGTGAGTAACGACCTCTGAGTGAAGGATCATCAGCGCAGAGCCTCCAAACATGCTGATAAGAGTAATGAATTTAAGTGAGGCTGGCTGATATGCAGAGACCTGATACAGGAGGAGGCAGGTTTTTAGAAATCTGCTCACAGAGGCCATCAGTCATGCGGATTAGTTCATTAGCTTGCTACGATAGGATCACTGTCACTTTGAATTATATTGGCATACGGGAATATCATCGCCGTTGATTAAATTTGCAATGTTTGCGTCTTTGCTAACGATGTGCACATAAACTTGGGAGGACTTGGCTGCAAACCTGGTCGTATATTCGGCAGGAGGCCAAAGCTAACAGCAGTATCACATGTGGAATATCTCTCACATCTTGTCATAATTCACTCTCAAGTATGCTGTAAAAATCCACCCAGAAAGGAATCCTACATTCTATTGGCATAACCTTTGACTCGCAGCAGCCCATATGGGAGCTCCGTTTTCTGTCAAACCCTGCAGCTCAAGGTTTGCAGTCGGTTCTGCCTTCCCAGAGGCCACGCTGGCATGTCATCACTCGCTATAGAAATCCGTAGAAAGCTTGGAGAGGTTGGGGTGCATGGATAGAGAGGGGAGAGGTTGTGACCTTGTCTTCGGCGGGGTCTCATTCCCAGAGCTCACTGCCGAGGCTGCGGACCTTGAGAAAAGGTGTCTTATCTTAAACGCCAGCTGGAGCCTCTGATCTGTAGACACATCAAGGTGATGGAGGGAACTCTCCGCAGCAAGGACTTCAAGGAACGCAGCCTGACCTCAGCCGCATCTGGGTCACAGTTTTATCTAGCTTAAGGTTTGTTTGTTTTTTGCAGTCAACTCCTCAGAGGTCTATATAAGAACCAGACGCTTGTCTCGGATGTGAGTCCATCCCCCTTAATCTTCAAGAATGTGTGAAAGAGAAGAGCGTGCGAGTGGGCGCATATGGATGAAAAATGCATCTGATGTTTTATGACTGAAAATCTGGAACATTAATCTTAAACACACTGCATTCAGTTGATATGTCAGTCAGACTGACTGTCTGTATGTTTGTGTCATTTTTAACAGAAGCGTGTGTTTCTTCCCTTGTTTTTTTCCCTCCTCCTTGCTTACCGGTGGGGCACGGCACTCGCATTTTTAAAATTTCATAAAGACGCAGGAGCAGTTGGAAGGGGAGGGGATGTGGGACTCAAGCTGTGCACGAGGCGGGCGGCTCTTCCCTCGACAGCAAGCGAGTGCCTCCTTATCAAACGCTCTCACACACATGAGTAAACATGGCCGGATAAACACCGCTGAGAACCTGCGGTCACGGAGCAGGAACGTCAGCAAACACATTACCTGCGAGATTAACCCTCACTCAGCCACTGCTCAGATCATAACAGGAAAAATCTTTGTCAAGCCCAAAACCTTTAGTGCAATATTGTGAAATTTCCAGAGTTTTATCTGCAACTAAACGGTACCATGCATGAAATTGCTTTGCCTTTTAAAAGACTTTTTATATTCTACATATAATTTAAAAGCTCAAAGTGTATTTATGCCTGCACAGCCTGAAACATTCCGTCTTTAGGGAGCTTGTAAGGGAGTGAATTTAAGTTCAACAAATATAAAAAAACAGATGATACTGGCCCATCAAAGATATTTTTAAAGAACATAATTAAAAAATAGAGATGCTTGGGGTAATTTATGACTAGTAATCAACCTGTGAAATGACGTTTTTAGTGACTTTATGTCATTTTGTACAATTAAGTTAATTGTTAAACTATACCTTGCGTTACATATCACTGTCACAAGTATTCTGTATAAAATATCAGCCACTTTATTGATGGATTTTTTTTTACACCTGAATAACTGTATCATCATTGGGTCCAAAAATTCAGTACCAATCAAGCATTAATAAAGTAAAGAAAAGAATGTAAACAATAACTTCTGAATATGTGCTACAGTTTAAGACATTTGTACACTCTAGAAATTGACTGTTATTGGAGATCCAATCCACTTGGATCATAAATAAAACAGACATTTAAAGGACCACGTCAGTGTTCCAGAGTGTTATTGTCCTTTGTCCACTTCATCCTCATAGGTCACATTAATCCTGCCCATTTTTCCCAAAATAGCTTTATCTGTGAGAAATCATGTTTGTTTACACTTTGCCCATGTTCAGTAAACGTCACAGAAAGTACCTGAATGTGTGCGACATTAGTTAAAAAAGAACGTCTGTGTCAAAATCCTTCTTTACGCTAATATTCGAGCTATGAGGGCAGCACTTGTACGGAACTATTTTTCCAGGCGTAATAACCATATTGGCGTATAACATAACATTGATGTTGCAGGCTTGTTCTGACCTACACACATTCTATAGGCTTAAGGAAACAAAAATGATCTATCCCTCTTATATCACAAGTCATATCCATTGCAATATCGGTCCAAATAATCGCAATTAGATATTTTTTAAAAATTGTGCAGCACAAGTCGTCATAATATACAAATTGCATGTAGCAGTCGATCAGAAACACACCTCATTCAACTTAATTCCTCACAAAATCTCCTATAAGTCTACCCTTCAAATTACACATCTTCTTGCTGTCAAGAAGAGATTTTTTTAAAAAAAACCTCTTTATGATTTAGTAACTTGGAGGTGATTATGCCCTCCTTATGAGCTTACGGCTCTTAGGACGTTTTAACTGCTGTAAATAAGTGTTGGGCTGTGCTTTAGATGCGAAACCTTGAGAAATATGCTTCGATAAAGTCAGTAAACGTTTTTTTTCAGTCTACATGTGCATACCTGGGCCTCCTGGGAACCGTGCAGCTGTAAAACTGTCAGAAAAAACGCCCGGTTGAAGATATAACACGCGGCATTACATACATGAGTCATACTTTAAATCTCTGCTTTAAATCCCCTCCTGCTTCACATGACAACAAGCACGCTGCATTCTCTGCATTCCTTCATGTGTGCCGAGGATTATTTCAGTGCCCTGTCATTAGGAAAGGTCTGCGCGATGACAACACAGACTTAGGCAGCTTTACTTCATGTTTGATGTGGCCTGTAAATATTTCCCCTGACATGGGACTTTTCATGAAGAAGGGTCCCTTTTGTGTGCAGCAGCCGCAGTCATTATGGGATCGTGTTGCTAATGGTCTTCCAGAGACGAATGTTTTACCCCCGAAAGTTTACTTTTGTCTGCTTGAGGGAAAAGCCACACATTGTTCTGGATGAGATGTGAGAGTGAGAGCAAATGTTTTTGCTTTCTCGCATAAAGCAACTGTCCTTTGAACACCAGTGTTTCTAAAATTTGGGACTCATTCTGCAAAACATATTTCATTCGCAGCTATCAGTGTCCTGCCATCCACTCAGTTAGGATGGATTCAAAAAAGCAACACGTACGTGATTTTTTTTGCCATTGATTAACTGCTGTTGCAGCCAGTAAATCTAACTTTGGGAGCTTAGCTGAGTGCTAATGGCCTTTCAGCTTGGGTGTGAGTGGCATTCTGGCTGCTTGCTGCTCTCTAAAACCAGCAGATGGCTTTGGGCCACTGTTGTCCAGCCTTGTAATTGGTTGCCTTCCAAACATAAAAAGATTTGTCACACCAGTTAAGTCAGAATTAATGATGGCAGTGATGAAGGAGATGATGAAAGGATTATGAGTGAGATAGTTTGTTGGTTTTCTTTTATAAGAAATGGTGGAAATTGTGACAGAAATTGGAAAATGTGGCACCACGCTGTTAGGCATCGATCTGTTGTCGCGCTTTGGCATTGGTCCGATTTGCCTAATGGTCACCCAGAGTGCCCTTGACTAGCGACTCTGCAGGAAGCCTGGGCGGCTGCCATGTTCTGCTGGCATCGGAGCAAGCTGGTGGTGATGAGTGTCTTCGAGTGGCGGCTTCAGATGTGAGATTAAGGGTAATAATTGCTTCAGAGGTAGCAGCGGGGGAGCAGCACCCTGGGAGGAGTGAGGAGACAAAACAACAACCCTTACTGTATTTAGA
Organism: Naso brachycentron; assembly: GCA_029874485.1. NCBI lineage: Eukaryota > Metazoa > Chordata > Actinopteri > Acanthuriformes > Acanthuridae > Naso > Naso brachycentron. The sequence goes on from JAQFJA010000017.1 coordinate 6,415,820, forward strand.
GCGGCAGCATGTGCTTCTGAACATCTGGCCTAATGCAAGTTTTAGTCTCAAGGCCACAGGTTAAAAAAGCCCATGCAGTGATAGCAGAAGTGCTTTAAGTCTGGGGGGCCCCAGAGGTGGTTCACAGAGAGGTCAGAATGGACCATTCAGGCAAATTATTAACAATTCTTGGGCTGTTTTTCGGTTGAAGGTACTGGGTTTCAGATGAGGTGCTTGTTTGTTGCTGTTTTTGGTTGCATTATATGCCAACATGCTATTTTTACCCACCCCAATGCAGAATTACAATGGTGCTCCAAAGAAATATGCATTGTTTTGAAGTTTTATTGCTCCAAAAGTCACATTTCCATATATGGCTGACAGTTTTTTTTGTGAGCACACATGCTAATTTTTCATGGCGTAACAGCAGGGGTCCTCGAAAAAGTTTGAAAACTACAGGCACAGCACTTGTTTTCAGTCCCCTGTGGGTTCAAAAGTTGCCTCATTAAAAAAAGAAAAACAGATGCTCAGGGTTAGGTGATATATATGAAAAACCAACAGAATAAGGGAGCTGCAGTTGTGGCAAAGACAAGGGTTTGAGAGGAACTTCATGTCTCACAGATACTATTTTTTTCTGCTAGAATTAGGGGCAGTTTACATGGCGCAAGTTTTCGCATCAAACGAAACACTTCTGTTGCGGTTTAGCCGTCCTTTTACATGACAACGGCGTGCTGGCGCCCCTGTAACTGCAAACTTTTGAAACCGCAGCCCTCTTTCCAGCTGTGTAAACTGGCAAACCACAAAGCTTGAGACAGTGGTGACTATGCTAATGCTAATGCTAGTGCAAGTCAATAGATTTCCGCTGTGGCCACTAGATTAAACACTCCACAATGCACCCAAAGCAAATGGAATATGACAGCAGTCTATGGAGGCAAATTTGAGTGTTGTAATTATAATTTTAGAAGTCAAACTATGGCTGAATTTCTTTAATTTGTGTCTGCTTCGGCCTTAGCAGCAACAGGAATTAAACAGATTTAAGCAGCTCCTATGGTATGTCATTGCAAAGTTACACTGTTGACTACTAGCCTGGCATTCATACTACAGCGCTTTTGGTTGTTCTTTTTTTTAAGACACAAAGGAAAGAGTTTTCCGTTTTTAATAGGCTTGCTTTTTTCTAAACATGGCCCTTGATTCCTGGCCTACTGACCTCTTCATGGGAATCCCCATTTCTCAATTACACACTGCGAGCACATGACCACAGTGTCTAGAAATCAATGGAGAGCATCTGCCCCACTGAGATAAGCGTTTATCCAGGAGATGCGTCATGAGTTGTCAAGCTAACATCTAATTAATTAGTCTTGAACCCAGACTGCACTTAATCTGACAGCGTCAAGTCACAACCGGCTGCGTAATGTACAGTAGGTAAACCTCAAATGTCTGAAAAACCCAGATGGTTGAAGCATGGTGCCTATGTGGCCTATTTCTTGCAGTCGCACTCCCCCTTTCTGCTTTATGGAGTCGGACCACTAAGAGGCAAATCATTAGGCCACAGCCAAGAAATCCTGACATCTGTTTTTTCCATTCTGCTCTCAGCCTTAGCTCATTTCGTCCGTGCTGTAACTCAGTAGCGCACGTTTTGTGAGTGTGGGCTATTCCCAGCTGACATTACACAGCTGGGCTCGCTTCTGGGCCAGCCGTCAGAAGTTTCCCAGAGGTGCTTCTGGAGTTACACAGAGACAAGAGAGACAGAAAGAGAGACTGGACTGATTAATCGCACCTTCTCAAAAGTACTTCTGTTCTGTTTTGCTGTTCTTCGCACATTTATGGAAACAGAGTGGAGGAAATACACAGTCCAGTCATGATTTAACAGCATGTCATGCATTGATCAACGAATGCTTTATTATTTGTTCTTAAAAAGGTGCCTGTGTCTCAGTTAATTTGTATTTAGTATGAATGTTTGCACACTGACTCCATTGTTTACTTCTGGCTTTTCTCATCTCTGCTTGGCAGGAATACATGGATGCCAACAAATGCATTGACGAGCTTCTCAAACAGCTTGAGGAGGAGCGACGAAATGTCCGACGGTAAGTGTTTCTTAAGATTTTTTGGGCAGATGTTTTATTGCCAAGGAATATCAGCAGCTGCCTGCCATCCATTCCCAACCAGAGGCAGCAGAACAATGTTATTAGGTTTTGAGTGCAAGACAAGCTTTGTACGCTGTTCTTGAGAAATGCTTTTTGTGTTGGAAGCACACTAAAAGTGACAGACAAAGGGGAGACTCTAGTCCCAGTGTGGGGTTGACTGGGGGCATTTCTCATGGAGGTCCTTTGGATTTGTCCGGACAATGGGAATGGAGGGCTTATGGTGCCAATCTAATGACCTTGTCCCCTCCATGCTCCTATCGTCCTGGCCCTTCCAGTGATACTCTGCAAAAGAGACAATTTTTTAAACTTCACCCTCTTTTGTACAACCCTCTCTCCATGTCAATGGAGCTGTACTCCCCTGACTTAAAGTAATTTTCCCCCTGAGTGAGCAGAGAGAGGCTGGGGGTTGGACACAGGGGGATAGGGGTCTCAGGGTGTGTGGCTGAGGGGATGGATGACCACTGGCCATCCCCTTTACTAGGCCAGGGCAGCCCCTTAATAAAGGAAGTGATGTGTAAAGGAATGACCCTCTCGTCTATGTCATCCCCACCCCTCTTTATAAGACAGGGGAGTCATCTTGGTGACCTAATAGTCTCTGAGAAAGAGCCAAATGTCTGAGAAGGGACTGTCTCGTGTTTTTTTTAGACCAGAGTAACAAGTGGTTCAAGAAGCCATGAACTTGTACGCACTCCAGGCGATTGGAGCAGATGTCTTAACCATGATCGGCACTGTGGCAATGTCCCATGTTGACACAGCTTTGGTCCAAACTGAAACGTCTTTAAAGCTATTAGATGGATTGCTCTGAAATGAATCCATATGCTCTGACTTTACTCTACAACCATCAACAGGTCAAAGCTTTAATTTGTCCGAAATTCGACCAAATACTTGAAGCACTAATGACATTCCATTACTTGGTGTTCAGTGCTAACAAGCAAAT
>JAQFJA010000017.1:6426162-6438497 GCA_029874485.1 Naso brachycentron
TTGTGGTCACTCATCTGTGATCAAGCTGCAGGGGATTAATGTCATGGGAGCAGAGTGTGGCTGATGGCTGGAGCCCCTGGACCTTCCACGGACAGGATGTTTGTACATTCATTCGCACAGAGTAACAAGCCCAGTTACTCTCATTCTTCTTCGAGCATCACTCATAAATGCAAATAAAAGTCTACGATAACAAATGAAACAAAAATGGTCTGCTGCCATTGGTGGTTTCCTGAAAGAGGCAGACTTCACTACAAACTGACATGATGTCGATTGATGCGTTTTGTTTTGCATCAGCATGCTGATGGCGACTTGCAACATTTAATCAATTCTAATTTTATTGTCTCTCGCTGTTCACCATCGCTATGGTTACACTTATCGAACTGGAGGAGAATTTCCATCTGCAAGAATGTGGCAGAACACTGACAGATAGATCAACCTGAGAGGAAAAATTAAGAAAACGATGAATGTGCGGTTAAAAGAAGCTTACGGAAAAGTGAAGGAGTGAGGAAATATTGCTTTTTTTTTGTACTAGCCACAGTTACCAGCAATGGGCAAACAAACTAAACTTTAGATGTTGCACCTACTTGAGTAACTTTTGGCGGACTGTACTTTATCTGGTAAATTTCATTTTCTGAAACATATTGTGCAATATTATAATTATCACTCCAAGACATTAATCTAATGGCTGGAGTTACTATTTTACAAACAAAACATATGATAAGCTCATAAAAAGTGACAGATTGCCATAGCTTTAACATTTCAATAGCATAAAACGGTTCAATCCAACTTGACCTTGAGCAGCTATAGCATTAACATGCTGCCTCCATGTAAGTGCATCAATAATATATCACTCTGAAAGAGGCCCTTCTCCAGAATCTGCACTTCTAGACCATCTTTAATGCAAAGATACTGTGATGAAATACAAACCACGAAGCCCAGGTTGAATTATACATCAATGAGTTTGATGCTAAAGTGAAAAAAGCACTTTTCAATGGAAAATTTTTCGGTGAAGTTTTCACAAAAACAGTCATTTTTTCAACAACTTTGTTAATTTCAATGCAAATTTTAGATTTGTTGTTTAGCAGAGACTTATTGTAGCTTGAGTGAGTTTATGCACATATTTGATTGGCCAATCCAGGCCATTGATGGATGTTATTGCATTGTGTTGTGGCAAAACTTGCAGATAGCCCTGCATCGGTACCCACAGCATGCAAAACAGCCTGACTTACAACTTAAGAGGACCATTCCAGTCTATTTTTGACTTCTCAGCATCAACAGAAATCGCCTCCACCCTCTACAGATGTTTAAATTCGACTAGTATACCCTTTAGTAGAAGTCAGACTGCATTTTTAAACCTTATTCACTGCCATTCATGTTGAAACATGGTATAGAAACACTGTAGGACACATGAAAGTTGCTAGGTATAGATAATTAACTCTTCTAAAGAGAATGTCTACGTTTATTTGGTCAAAAATTGTTGAGCGAGAGAGTTATTATGCCTGGAAAACTACTTTCTTACAAGTGCTGCCTTCCTAGCTTAAATATTAGTGTGAAAAAGGATTATTTCTTATTGTCAACAAAGGGAAAAGTGTCTTTAAAACACTCATAACACATGAAAAAGCTTCACCAAGCTAAACCTTTGCTGAAAACATCAATGAGTCCCAGTGATAGAAGAGATATCTGCACACTTTGGTCTTTGCAATATTTCGCCAAGTAAAACATTCATGAAATAACCAGAATAACCTGAAACTTTCAAAGCATGAGCTCAGAAATTCAGTTTTCATGAAGTGACAGTATTTGTACTTGTAATTGTATATTTTTACATTTTCGAATTACTACTTTCACTTCAGTAAAGGATCTAAATACTTCGTCCACCACAGCGCACATGGTACCACAACCGCTAGCATCCCTTTAATCCGGAACACACTCATCGTGCTTCGAAGGTGCTCACACTCACACGTTCCCTTTGAGAACACACACACACACACACATAGGCACAACCACAACCCTGAATGTGCCCTCTCCCTCGGACCACCCTGCACCCTGTTACAAATCCATATCGACCCGCCATCCCTGCAGCCACTGTCCCAGCACCGTCCTGTCTCCCCCCTTCCTCCCTGAGGAATGCTAACCTAGCCTAAGTGTGTGTGTGTGTGTGAGTGTGTGTGTGTGACAGTGGTGGAGCCAGGCTGGCTGCGTGGGCGGCCGAGTGTTTCCAAACAGTGGAATCTGTCACTGACACCCCTGGCAGAGCAATAAGCAGTGCTTTAATGAGCTCAGCAGATCACTCAGCACATAGAGCACACACACACACACACACACACACACTCTCATGCATGCGCTCATAGGAAGATTGATGGCATACATATGCACATACGACGTAATAAAAGGTTATAACTATGGTTGCAGAGCCTTTATAGGCCTATACAGTGGGGCAGGAATGTGCAATCACAGGCCAAAACAAACAACAACAACAAAAAAACAAGCAAACATGTTGGTGCGTTAGAGGACAGAAGGATTTCTTCCAAACACCACTGCTCTGCTCCTGGCTTCTGTCGTCCATTTGCCTGCAGACGGGAGCCATCACTCAACGACTTGCCGCTCCCTCTTGATGGAATTAAACTGGAACACCGACTTCAATATTTCTTGATTACACCGCACATGTATGTGTTAGTGCTGACTCAGCCGTCCATTTGTCCTTTTTACTCAAACAGGACAATAGTGTCTAATTGGTGACCACCTGCTTGTAGAATTAAATCATGTTCGCTCTGTATTAAGATTTCCCCGCGAGACAGCTGCGCTTATGATAAACACAATTACCCCTCCGCTTGACGTTTTGATCAAATGTGCAATAATCAGGCGTCATGAATCTTTCTGAGTTTTATGAAGATAAATGGGGGAGCGGCAGACAGCCTTACGAAGACGTCTGATAATGAGAACGTGACAGGACGTGTCAATTTTTTATGATGGCTGCCGGGTGACGCCAGACTTCCCAGCGTGAAATCATCAACCTTCACACGCTGCGAGTGACAACTCATCCCTGCATGTTTGTCTCCAGTGCTGCTCCACCTTCCCTCAACTTGAAGTTTTTCCAGCCTCCACCCACCCCGCACCCCCTTCCCCTTCTTCCATTCCAACTAATTTTCTCACATGGTTAGTGTCATTGTTCATTTAGGACATTAGTGGCAGTGAATGCGGGGCAAAGTGGCAGCGATGGCCCCGGCTCTAAGTCAGCCCCGTCCTTTCTTTCCCCTCTTTAACTGAGCTCCTGTCACCGGGACCCTTTTAATTCTCCCTTTCAGCCTTCGATGCCCGCCCCCTCTCGCACTGGTCCTATTGGGGAGCAGACAATAGAGGGTGTCCCCCCTCCTCCTCTGCCTCTTCATCCCCCCTTCTCATCTCCCTCGGTCCTTGCAGGCGTCCTGCCTGGTTGAGGTTGCGGGCTCCGGGCTGCAGTTTGTCACAGCCATTCAGCTGAGACTGATTGTGATTGCGGCAGATGGGCTGGAGCCGAGTCCGTCACTCGGCCAGAGCAGACCCAAGCACTTCTCTCTCTTTCTTCTTTCTTCCTCTGGCCTTCACATTCTATCCTCTGCTCTTTTGATCTTGATCTCCTCCTCGGTTGGCAGTCTTTTTGCAGAGCTTTCTCTTTCTCTCTTTGCGTTGTTTCAAAAAGCTTTGTTTTGCGTGTCCATGTTAAAATGTGCAGCCAGTGTTTTCGGTTTTATCCACTGGAGATTTTTGGGTAAAAGCTCCCTTGTTTGGGTTCAAAAGAGAGTGACAAAGATATGTTTTTGATGTGCAAACGCTGATCCTGAATGTTTTATTCACTTTACTCAGACTGGGCATGAGGAGCAGGATGTGAACTTTTCTTCACATAATGATTTCTATCACTTGTACTTCATCTTTCCTGTTTTTACCCACTCAGTGACTTTTTGCCCCGCACTTGAAGCAGGTATAAACATTTTGCCTTTAAGCTTGGCTGGGTGCTCCTCTGTCGTCTTTCTCTGTCCCCTTTGCAACCTTTTCTGCTCTGTCTCTGCATTAAAAGAGTCCAGTTAGTAGAACATCACAAGCCGGCTGCCTCTTGCCTGTTCACGTTCCCCTTGTTGGGAGTTAAACCCCCCTTGACACTGTTGTCACTCCCCAGAAAAACTCCTCCTCCTCTGTACAAACCCCCACCCAAACCTCGCTTCTCCTCCCCTGAGGAAAGAGCCACCTTCAGAGAGGCAGCGGAGCAGCAGCCTCCCTGGAACACATGTTAAACGTCCCGCAAAGCCCGAGGAGGAGGGATGCAGTCAGAGACGCACTGACAGAGAGAGAGAGAGAGATAGAAGTAGAGACAGACTGAGGAGAGAAATATTCTGAGGAAAGATAAAGCCTGGAGGCGGAGTGGGCGGGGGGGAGGCACGCAGCACTGTGTGTGAAGAGGAGCCTCAGAGCGTGTGTGTTAGTGAGAGAAAGCAAAGCGCAGAGGGAGAGTGTATGTAGCGTGAAGGAGGAAACAGCAAGCGTCGGGAGAGTCAGCGCATGTTGCCAGATTGAGAGAGACAGGACGAGTAGAGGACAGCAGTGGCGAGGAGCAGGAGAAAGACAGAAGGAAGAGGAAGTGAGGATTGTAAGGAAACAGAGAAGAGGAGAGAGGCAGTTGGGTCTCAGTCAAGTAGACAGGCGGGCAGGCAGCAGTGTAGAGCCGGCAGTGCTGCATTGTGGATGTAAACTTTATCGTCGCGGGATCAGTGCGCAGCAGCTGCAGAGCAGGAGGAGAGCGTGCCGGTGATTACCATGTGTGTCCTCTGAATGCACCAGGATGCTGCGTCTCCACCAGGGTAAGAGCGGATAGTCGTCAGCATACATGACACGACAAAACTGCATGATTCCTTCTGCAACTCCACGCTTTATTGTCTTGTGAAGTGGTGTACACTCTCCTTTTTGGGGGGTATTTATTCATACGTGCACGCTCAGCTTTTACCAGTGCCTTTCCAAGAAACCTTAATGATTTTCTTTCCCCGGCTGTACCTCCTTCTGCAATTTTCTTCATAATCCCCAGAGGAGGGGGCATATTTCATATGGCTGCACTGTACACATGTGCAGGGGATGATGTCTGATTTGCTCTGAGCCCGATTAGCCAGTTGTGGAGGGGGATTCGCGTGTCCTGTTGCTAGTGGCAACAGCATGGGGCCATGGCGCTGCGTACACCAATTCAATTCTGATTGATAACAGAGGGAAACGAATACCCGGTGTTTAAGCGGAGGTAAAACAATCCAGCATTGCAGGGGATTGGCATGTGCAGGAATGCCTTTTCTTTCTTCATACTCTCTCTCTCCCAGGCAGATTAAGATTTTCTAGCCGGCCCACTAATCCCACACTGAAATGACTGGTTTTGAACTGGGTGTGGATCCAGCTAAACGGTGGAGAATATGGATTATGGGGATGGAGCCCCTCTGCAGCTCCTTGTTAATGTGGCGTGAAGTGCTGCAGCGTTAGTGCCCATATGTCAAAGTGGCGGCAGGTCAGGGGTCTTTCCTCACACTCAGCCGTATCTACAAGGCAGGACAAGAGGCTAGCATGCTTGAAGCTAACGCACCAGTGATGCCAAGTGTGGTTTTCTGGACACTGGCTTTATATTTTTAGCTGGAATTGTTATCTCTAAAAACAGAACTGCAAGGGAACATGAAAATGAGAGCATGGGAGAGTATGGACGGTATCATCACTCTCTCTCTGGTGTTGTCAAAGTGCCAGAGAGAAATGCCATTCTCTGGCCTTTTTTTTTAAAGTTTTTTTTTTTTTTGCCTTGGGAACCGGTGCTTCCCAACATGATAGCAAAAAATAGCATCTGCCATGCTGGATGCTTTACAACCGGAAACGGCAATGCACGATGACAGTCCAAGTGAAGGACAAGAAGGAACAAGGAGCAAGAAAAGTACAGTTTTTCCTGAAAGACAAAAGTCAAAATCGAACTGACTTTTAGCCTGAGAAGCTTCACAGTTGTTCTACGTCCTTTAACTCCCAGTATTGGCATTGTGAGTGACCTAGGTCATGAGAGGCTCATTCATATTCCAAGATAAACAGTAATGGAGCTCAAAACGAAGCCACACTGAGAGTTTAAGTGTCATCTTAAAGGACCATACCCGTGCTTCTACATGTCATTGTCCTTTGTCAATATTGACCACATAGGTTACATAAACCCCAACCATTTTCCCCAAAATAGCTTTAACTATGAGATACGGTGTTTACATTTTGTCCGTATTCAATAAATGTGACAGAAAGTCACTGAAAATGTGTGACAGCATTAGTTAAAAAGAACGTCTGTGTCAAAATCCTTCTTCATGCTAATATTCGAGCTAAGAAGGCAGCACTTGTAGGGAACTATTTTTCCAGGCGTAATAACTTTGGTGTCCACGGCCATCTCATCTCTCCCTCTTGCTCAGCAAATTTTTCACCAAATAAACACAGATGTTCTCTTTAGAAGGGTGAATTACCTAAACCTATCAACTGTCATGTGTCTTATAGTGTTTCTATACCCTGTGTCAACATGAATGGCAGTGAATGGGGTTTAAAAATGCAGTCTGACATCTACTGAAGTCAACACATGGTCCAATTTTAACAACTTTTGTAAAAGATAGAGGTGATCTCTGCTAATGGTGAGAGGTCAAAAATAGACTGGTATGGTCCTTTAATCATGTGACCTCTCATAGTGTGTCAGTCAATAAAATCTGTGACCTGAGAGAAATGTCTCTCTTCCATGATGGGCTATATGCATCCCATCATACACTCAATGTGCCCTCTGCAAGATGGGATCTTTAATTTACTGTCTAATTAATTAAATTTAACTTCCTGGGGGGCCACAACAGGAACCTAGACCATTACTGGAGGCTAAACAAATATTATCACTAGATTATATCGTGCTTTGCATCAGTTTATAAGCATTTAATCTACTAAAAATTACTCAAACATCATCTCATTGAGGAAAAATTACATGTAGGAGTCTTTGAACTGAATGCACAGGACTGACTGGTTGGTAAAAATGCTCCTATTTGCCCAAGTTGCATGTTTGTGGATTGCACGTACAATAGAAATCATCATTACTGTACTTACAACCAACTACAGTGCAGCCAGTCAGACCAGTTTCTATTCAGTGTCCATTTAAAGCCTGTATTGGGAGCAGAGCAGCAGCCGGTGGAATCATCCCGCCACCAGGGCAGATGTGTTGCTGCACTGGGCAGTTTGAGCCCGCTGCCCTCTGAAACCTACCTGGGGATTACCGGATAAGAGGATTGCCAAGTGGAGGGATTTGATTTTATAGAATTAAAACTGTAATTCTCTCCATCCCGTGCACGCTGCAGCGCAACCATCTCTCCACATTATTATTTTCCCCCTGCTGCCGCGTTCTTGTCTCACCACCACGTTCCATTACTACATCATGTGTCCTACATTTAAGCAGTTTGGATTTAAAAGTCACGAGACGGGCACATTCGCTGTATGTTGGAGAGGAATGGCAGAATCTCGCTACTGTGGGCTGTGTGATACCAAAGAGGTGGATGTGAGAAGTTCATTAGTTTCAGCTGGGACGTTTTGGATGCCAGTTGGCTTTGCTACAGCAGTAATTGTTCGCCCGGTCAACAAAATTAAGACCACTCCAGCAGATCTTTCTGACATGTGCTTTTGTGTTCCCTTTAACCCCTCCGACTCTTGTCCGTCACTTTGCCCCTCGCTCCTCCACATCCGATTTTCCCAACTTCTCCTCCTCCCTTTTCGTCTCCTCCCTGTATGTGGCGCTCTGTATGCGGTGACCCACAGCTAGCGTATTTGGTTCAGGTCAAACTGAATTACTGAGGAATGTTCCCCCGTTCAATGGCCGGCCCAGTGGGCCTCAGCATGGGTGCACTTCCCCTTCATTGACAGCCAGGGGACTTTCATTTTTAAGGAGAGGAGGGGGGAGCTCCTTCTAGACAACTTTCCCATGTAATTCCCACTGTCTGTGCAGCGTTCATTGGTACCGTGGAGCCGTGAGCCAAAGCAGCCGGTTTAATGATGTGTACGTGTGAGGCACATCTCAGGATCTCGCCCGCCTGAGCCTCACTGAGACGCTCTGCCTCTATGACTGCAGGCCATCCAGCTCAATTAAGGGTGCTTTGAATGCATTCCTCCCCTCAGCCTGCTCTGCATTTATCTTCCCCCTCGAAATGCACGTGGGAACTCTAAAAACAGTCCTGCGGAGCACTTTTGGGCTGGTATGAACCTGCCTTCTTTTGCAAATGCATCGTGCTCAATAAAGGATTTTTGACGTTTTGCTAAGCTGCACATTTTTGATTCAAAGAGCCACAACACAAGTTTGACACTTTGTGTTTCGCTGGATGTTAACAAGTTAGGAAAATGGAACTATCGGATGTCTTTTCTCATTGTGTCCTGTTGGCTTGACTTACAGTAATGTCGCTCGGGAAAAGCATAAAGTTTAATGGGCCGACAAAATTTATAACCAATGAAAGGCTTTTATTTGCGAGCTATCCGTGGCTTATTGCATGCACTGGCTGTTTTGCCTGGAGACAAAGCTTTGTCCAGACACCCTCGCTGCCTGTTAAGTGATGTCATTAGAGACGGAGCATTTTTGTGGTTTCTGAATGGATGAACTCGCTCCGTGTACGTTCTCCAAGGTGCGAAGACTCCTGGGCTGCTTTTGCATTCGCTTTCCAGTCAAAACCGGTTTAAAACATTATTTCTCTTGAGAGGCTTGGCCTGCAAACTTTTGTTTTCTCTTTATAAAAGCTTTTGTTTGTCTCTCTCATATTCATGCCTTGATAAACCCACCAGTGTCTCAGTTGTTTGGAGGAAACAAAATCCCCAAATTGGATTTGTTTTTTGGGTCATAGTCTTGCATGCCAACAGTTTACAAGATAATATGGTGTTGTCCTTGTTTACCGCACACCGCCTTCCTGCTGACACACTTTCACAGTGGCATGCATGTCACAAGTTTTCAGATCAAAGCAGTCAGAACCCACTCTCTGTTTCATATTTCTCTCTTTGTCACGGTGATACTCTCATCGGAGCGAGCCGTTTACGAGGTCGGAAAGCGGGTCAGTGTATGTGAGGTTGTGCAGGGCGGGGAATGTCAACAAACTTCAGCTCCCCGCTATCTCGGCTGTAAATCATCGGGTAATAGAGGGAGAAACATGCAGGGCCTCGTCCAGTGGCTGGAGGTGTTGGCGCAGCTGGGAAGGAAATGGATGGAGGCTGCTGGAGAGGCTCACCTTCATGCAGTAAAACTCTTCTCCAAACACCTCTATTGTTGTATTTTTTAACTGTTTGGTGAAGCTCTCTTAGAGTGAGATTCAGTGAGTGAAGGAGCTTTTAATTACTTTATTACCAGAATGCCAGAGACAAAAGTCCTGCTGAAAGAAAACAGAGGACACTGGAGGATTTGTACCCATCAGCAAGTGGAACTCTTGTCCTCAGTCCAAGCAAATGAATCTCAAATCTCACTTCTCCTCTTGCGTTTCTTCCTCTGTAGTCTTTTCTGCAACTAAGGTACCAACCCGCCACTTCCTGTTGACACCAGCTTGCAGATGGCCATTGCACATCACTCTAATATGGGTTTTCAAAGGGATAGTTCACCCAAAAAATGAAAATTCAGTCATTAGCTACTCACCCTCATGCTGATGGTGAAGTTTCTTAGTTCACAAAAAAAGGCGCTGGGGTAATCTCCCAAACCATTGAAGCAAATGGTTACTAGTGTAAAAAAAGTTACTCCACACAGCTCGTCAGAAGTAATCCAAATGTCCTGAAGCCTTGACATGCCAAGTCTGAAACAAATTTATTTAAAGCTTGGTCACCATTTGCTTCAGTTGTTCGGGACATCACTGCAACGCCTTTTTCCTGTAAAACTCCATCAGTGTTTAATGAACCAAAAAACTTCATTCAGCATGAGACTGAGTAGATTAGACTAAATTTTCATTTTTGGGTGAACTATCCCTTTAAGGTGGACAAACAGCTGAAATGCTTGTCTGGATGGAGACCTGAAATAAAAATGCAGTCATGTGCATGTAGCCTGAAACTAAATGCACAAATCTTAAAAATAACCAGAAATGGAGACAATTATGAAAATGGGACTCCTGCAACAGCTGCCAAGCAACTCGCACTCACAGACACACATGCACCCAGGAGTGGGCTACAGTAGAGAAGGCAGACCCTGCAGTTCGAGTGCTCCTATTTACCGTACCTTTGTTTCCATTGTATGTGAAACAGCCATTTGTCTGCCTCTGTAAAGGGCCACTGTTTGCCCGCCTCTCTGAAAACGATGTGTTGACAGCCGGTGTAAAACACCCCGTAGCCTTTGCACAGTCTCCATGAGTCAGCAGAACCTTCTAGCTTTACGTACGGTTGTAAATGTGAGTCCCTGTTCCCCAATTACTCCAACCAGGGCCAGTCAGGGTGTGAAATACCAAACAATGGATGAAACATGTGTGCCTTTTTGGCACAGAACGTGCCAAGGCGGCTCACATATCGAGCTTTAGAATGCCATTAAAATGAATGTTTAGCCTCTTGTTATTGTCAGTTTATGATGTCAACAATGATGTTTCAGACTGTGCATGTTTTTGAAATGTGAGTATGTTTTGATCGGAGGTTGCATCATTTTGTGCCCACCTATATAATCATCTAAAATTTGATCTGCTTGATGCTGCAATATTGTAAGTCGCCACTTTCTCCCTGAGCCTTGGCATGATGGGAAAGCTCTGCAGGAGGAATTATGAAGCGCTCTCACAGCAGATGGGATGGAAACTGCAGGGGTTTGTGTGCAGCCTTGTGGCGTGAAACAAGCAGGAAGTTTAAATTAGAATTAAACACATTTTAAAGTCTGGAGTGGTTTGCAATGGCCTTTGTCTTTTTTCACATGGACAGACTTTGAGTTTAATGTTAACATGTCCCGTTCTGTTTCCAACCCTTGTCCTTTAAAGGGATAGTTCACCCACAAATGAAGGCTACAGTGAACAGTGAGGCTAAAAACATGGCAACAACTCGCCATGTCAAGACTTTAGGAAACTTGGATTACTTTGGATGAGGAGTATGGAGACATTTTATGATTTTTATTATGCGTATTTTTTACATTTAAAACCTGGTCACCATCTTTCTTAAAATGTTTGGGAGTTTACTCCAGTGCTTTTTGTCCTGCGATTCTCGAAAAACTTCACCTGACCTTCCACTGGCATGAGGGTGATGAAGAAAATGACTGAATTTTCATTTTTGGGTGAACTATCCCTTTAAACACCATTAAATAGACCGGTCAGCTTGTTTGAAGCACAAAGCGGCAGAAACTATCTTCATTTTTTCCAAAGGATTGTGGGTCAGAAGAGCCAGAAAAGCATGCTGACTCGCTTTCTGCAAAATCCAAGTGGATGGAGGAGGACATTCTGGTATTTTTGGCGTGCTGCATTTAACAAACTACATATTAGGACATGCTAAATCTGTTTAAGGCATCCTAAACAGTATGATAGACTAGGTATTGGAATGCAGCCATTGTTGAGATTTGAAAGTAGTTCCCATTAGTGTACAACACTATATTCTTAGACTCAGTTGTTCAGTCTAGTTTATTTCAAGCATTCCCTTACGTTAACCATCTCTGTGTGCACAGATCTGATGAGATGTTTACATGAATTTTGGCAGAAGTGCAGTTAAAACAGCCTTTATTTACTCTGTCTGAATGCACCTCGCAAACACAGGTTGACTCCTACATCATGAGGTAATTGTAGTTGTAGGGTGTGTGACTCGGGCGAGACAAACCGTCCCTGGAAAAACTTAAACATACACACACAAGATTATAACTTGTTGGAATGTGAGCGTGTGGCTGGGAATGGCTTGATTTCAAAACAAGATACGTCTATAAGTGTTTTTTCTCTCTTTTGAAGGAGTAAAACTTGCTCTATCTCTTGCTCTTCTTCACTTTATCAACATATCTACCTTCGTTATATCTCATATCTGTGGTCGCTCAGGTCAGCCGACAGTGCTTCTGTTCAGTTTTGGAGTCATCTCTCTTTTATGATTTGCACATAAAAGATTCAGAATTGAACTTGAGTGTGTTTGCATGTCCCTGCATATCTCTGCCCGTGTGTTTGTACATGTGTGTTCATGCATGTGTGCACGAGTTGCCCCTTGTGTGGCTCCATCTTCATTCTTCATGAGCCGTGCTGGTGAGTAAACCCCTCGCTGCAGACAGGCGGGCGGGTGCCGCGGCCATTTTTAAAGCACATCTGCTCATCCGCAATGTTTCGTTCCGTCTGGACAGGAATGCGTCTGTGGCTTGGAAACAATTGAGGTCAGGCCCTGCTCACAGAATAAGAAAA
>JAQFJA010000017.1:6472241-6482726 GCA_029874485.1 Naso brachycentron
TGCTGCCTTGAAAACATACATTTGATCATTTACATGTACTTAAAAGTTTTATTAAATTCATGATGAGTTCTCTAACAAATACTTTGAACACATTAGAGGTGCTTTGATTGGAAAGAATTGCTGTTAAATAAAGTTTAAAGCCTTTTGTTGGTGTTTTTAATCACTGCAACGTCGATAGTGATTACCGGGGGGTAATTGCCCAAAGCCTTCTTATTTGCGTCGTTGGCTCTGCGTGAATTGGCAAAGAAAATGAGACGAAAATAAGTTGTTTGAGCAGAATTCTGCATTCAAGACACAAGAGCCAGAAATGGTGTATTTGCAGTGGATGAATTAGTTCGCTGCTGATGTTGAACGTGTATGAAAATAGCGATTAACTTCAAAGAGGACCTGCTCTTTCGGTCTAAACTTCAAAGTGTTTCAGTGCTCTGCACCTGCCATCAACTTCACCAGAGTCTGTCCGGTGAGATGCCACACATCTGCGCCGTCTGTGACAGGAAGCTTTGAAATGGAAGCAGTATGGAAAGCGAGACAGCTTGAGAGCTCCGTGCGTCTGCTTAGAAACACAAAGGGTCTCTTTGAGGTGTGCAAGAACGTCACAGAGGGCTAAAAAACTGCCTCTGCAGTGGCACCGCGTCCAGATCCGTCCCTGCCCCCCCTTCGCCTCCTTTCTCCAACCGCAGCATTAAGAGGCAGGAAGGCCAAGGCATCGAGGCAGTTCTTAACTTCCTGAAGGTCACTGAGGTCACAGTGGCAGCGAGCATTCTGGGAAGTTTGTCTGGAAGTTATGCAGATATGATTTCCACATCAGCCACAAAAGGAAACGCTGATATCATTCATTTGATTTTACACTGATTGCTCTCCTGACTCATCTGGCACACGTTTTCATTCACGCCACTTTGGAATCGTTTTGACTCCATCTGTTGGATTTGCCAGTGATATTTCCCACAATTTTTTTTTTATTGCAGGTTTAATTTCAAACATATTCACCCTGCATGTTTCTTGGCAGCTTGTTTTTGTGGTGGACCAAATCATCAAAACAGTTAACAAGAGCAGATATGTGACTTTTCCAAATATTTTCTCTGTATACAACAGTAGCTCTGTTGGTAGTTTTTGTGTTATTATCATGTATTATTGATAGAGTCTAGTCTCAGAGCAGATAATTTGTCTTTCAGAAAAAGATATCTTTTATAATTTTTAAAAACAGGATAATTGAAGTTGCAGGGGATAATTTCTACAAACAAGCTAGCGAGCTAACATTAGCTATAGCATAAGACTCATTGAGAAGCAAATTGGCTGCAGCTGTTTGTGCCTGTTCACGCTTTATTTCGTTTGTTGTCTCTCTCTCTTTTAAGTCCAGTTTGAAGTGAGACCAAACGGTTGCAGGGAAAGTTGCAGCGGAGTAAACTGGTCTGTCTCAACTCAGTGTAGCTTGCAGAGACTCAGAGAACGGTGAACTAATCAGCTTGTACGGATGTTACCTCTTGCTAAGAAGCGCAGTGTAGATCGTCCAATTAAAAATTCTGCCTGCAAGCAGCTTCAAAGTTTATTTAGTTGTGTTAAATCTCTCTCCTTTATTCAGTACAAAACTTGCAGACTGAAACAACATGTTGGATTATATTTTGTTCGGGCGTGGTCACTTCCTTCTGTAGGAGTTTGCAAAATATATTGAAAATATCTTTTTGTTGTGCAGTTAGGGGAATAAAGGTGAGCGGGAAACCTTTAAACAAGATGAAAGTGTCGCAAACAGTCTCCTGAGTGTTTCAAAGGATTTATTTTCCAGAAAAACAGGGTTTCAGTGTGTGACTTGAATGTCATGATGGAAGAAAACGCTGTGTCTGCATCAATAGGTGGTCACCTGCCCAAATCCCCTCAGTCGGACATCTCCCCCCCGCTTTGCCATGCTGATCATGCTTGTCAGCCGGTCCTTGACCTGGTGTCAGCGTCTCCGCGCTCCAAAGCCGCCTCTGTCACGTCCTCTTTGCTCTATAGGTTGTGCTGATTAAGGGCAGCATTTAAAGCAGGAACTGGAGCAATCTGCCACCAGCCTGCCCGCCCGCCTGCCTGCCTCGTCAACGGTTCAGTCAGCAGCTAGTGGCCTGATTACACCCAGCCTTATTGCTCAGCCTGGACAGATGGTGCGGACTGCGCCGTCCTGCCCTGCTGCCCGCTTGTGCTCATTCTCACCCTCTGATACAACAGCCAGGGCAGCCGGAGAGCTACCAGGAAATGATTATATAACGAATCATGTTGTAAAGCAATTCTGTGATTTAGACACTGAAACATTTGTTTTCCTGAAGTTGAACAGTGCAGCAACCCTTTTAATACTACTGATGTTACCTTTACTGTATTTTACTGTAAATGAAAGTGTAACTAATCTCCTCCCCTCCTTCAAGACTCTTAAAAATGTCTTAAATAACATAAAAAGTGTAGCTTTTTTTTAGTTTTCAGTTTTTTTGGAGATAAAGCAACAGTTATCTCATTTTTAAGTATTAAACAAATAAGTTATACATGTTAGTAAGTGAGCTTTAGAGCTGCTTGGAGGCTGATTTTGCTCCCTTTGAATAGAGCCAGGCTAGCTGTTTCCCCTGTTTCCAGTCTTTATGCTAAGCTAAGCTAACAGGCTTTTGGCCACAGCTCCATATTTAACAGACTGACATAGCGATATATTCTTTTTTTGTTAAATTTTGCACATCTCCTGTAACGTTGACTGTAAATGTGTGAAGGACTTGCAGAAGTTGGACAAACTCTCTTTCTGTATGATTAATGCACTGGCAACTTGGCTTGGCGAGCAGTGTAAGGCCTTCTGTCATGCTGACCAGCACATAAGTCAGTCATGGGTTTGGGACTGGGGGGAGAAGTCCGTGCAAATGCAAATGCTTTGCAGTAGGATGAGTGAATCCCACTCTGACAATGAGAAGTTTCAACCATGAGGCTTCTTTTGTCCCATTTAACTTCACTGTGAGTGAAAAAAGTAAAGGAAAAAGTGGATTATGGGCTTCTGAATGTCTTTTTTTATCTATCATTTCCATTTACATGATCCCGGCTGGTTCCAAGATCACGTCATGTAGCTTATCTGATGCCGTGCTTGTCTCTTTGAACAGAATCAGGAAGTGAATCTATGTTAGATCATATTTCTTCCTGCATCTCAAGGGATAAAAGATGCCATGCGGCCCTTTTTTCAGCACAGCCACTTTCACGTGCACCTGTTCTGCATGCAGCTCACAGAGTTTAGCGCCACAGAATAGAAGTGTAGATTGTTTTGAGCAGAACAGGCCTGGAAGGTCAAGGTCGCTCGCTTGCTGTTTGCTGCTGTGATTCCACTTAATTCAAACCATCATTAGGGCCGTGCACAAACACACACCCACAAAATCACGCAGAATAAGTCAGTACAAGCACTATGTTTGCACATTTTGTACTCAATCCAGTCATCTGGACAAAGTGTTCCCCGCTTCAGAATTTGGGATTCGGTCCAGAAAAAAATACCACTCATCCATCCTGTGTCTCTGGCACCGATTCAGTCCCTTTCTCTTTTCATTTCCACCGTGGGCACATTTGCGGTCCTGTTTGTCTGTGCATGCTGATGGAAAGTGTGAAAAAAAATCACAATTGAAGAACGTAACGATCCATTTCACACATCAAACATCTCATAAAATTCTCTAAGAGCTTGAAAATGAATCCCATTTCTGATGTTTACAGTGGTACCATTGAGTCTGCTCGTCGTTTTGAAGCAGCTGACGACTCTGGTGTCACGTCAGGTTAAACCGTTAACCTGATGTAACCTTGAAGTCCTGAGGCAGGGTCATAGTGGCTGTTCAACGCTTGAGATTAAAACCAAAGCACATTTGGACCTCGGGACAACAGGCCTCAGGAGCTCTGGCTGCTAAAGCTGCTGCTGGCTGAATAGAAATGTCTTGCAGGAAACAATGTTCTTCAGTGTAATCTACAGTGTTCATCTTATTTTCCAAGTACTATTTGAAACCAACAAGTCCTCCAAATTTACAGACAAAATATGCTGTTTGTTCAACCCTGTGGTCAGGGTTTAGTTTGCTTCAGGAGTTCAGAACAGGGAACAAACTTTGGTCTTCTGTGCTAGTCTGGCTACCAGAGGGCGAACAAATGTCGTTGTATCTCAATAAAGGACTATCTTATCTTTATTGCTAATACAACTGACACTGCTCCAGTTTTACCCTGTAGTCCTAAATTGCTTCATGCTTCTGAACAAGCTAAGCAATGTTGCTTGTTTTGGAAAACGCTCGCCTTGATTCAAGTTTTGCAAAGTTTTGCACCACCCTCAAACTATTAACACCTGTCAAAATCAATACTGATGCCCTTCATGGTTCCCCCAAGAGGTTAAGAGGCAGAAAATCTTATACAGCTGAGAAAATTATTAAAAGAATGAAAATGAAAAAATAACTTCAACAATCACATATTTCAAGAGGCAGGAAGGTGGTATGTGTAAATGCCTATCTGTCTATCTATCTATCTTTGCATCAGGAGAAATCAAACGGCCAATTTATGGTGTCCCTTTTGCTTGAGTTTGCTCGCTTTCAAGTGTGTCGGAAAATGATGCTTTGCTGTGTATTCTAAGGGAGGGTGGACTTGTGGGACCACTGTGAGAAGAAAAATTGAGGATTTAAACACATTGCGGACTATTTTTGTGCGATCGTGGGCATATATAGTGCACATATGAGCATGAAGTGAAAGGAGAGTGAGCACCCCCTGCAGAAACTAAAGAAAAAAGCAGCAATGATGCTTGATTAATGAGTGTTTACAACTGAAATGTCTGCAAATCTTAATGAAGCATCTTGAACCTTATGTCCTCCTTAACTTCCATTTCCAATTTAACTTAACGCGATGATTTGTGTTGTGTGTGCAGGATGGAAGAGACGGTGCGGTCGCTGCTGCAGAACCAGGGCGTCCTGGAGCAGACGGCTGTGGACACAGTTGACATCATGAAGGCCTACAAGGTAAACCAGCATCCCACGAATGTCTCTCTCCAATGAGATGAAACTAGAGAAAAATCTTAGAGCAAAATGCAACTAAAGGAAGGTAGTTGCTAAATTATCACAGATAAAAAAAGTGTCTAAATGGACTTAAAAGTTCCACGTTTCAGTTTGTAGATATAAATATTTTTCGTGTATGTTTTTCCACTCAAAGCTTTACAGTAGCTCGACTGAATCAGGTAAAAGGGTTCATTGCTATAGTGGTTACACAATGGAAATAGCTGCTGAGATTTCAGCTGAGAGGCACTGAACGAGTAACACTCCATATTTCCGAAGTGCGAGGTCACCTTCTGGGTTGCACTTCACAATCTGAAGCCTGAGATGTTTACATGCAGTTGCCTCAGTCTGTTTATCATCAGCGTAGTGTTATTTACTTCCATGTGTGAGCGCCTTAACGATGCGGAAAAGGACATTCTCCCGCTTCCAACCTTGGCTGCTCCATTCATTTTAGAAATATTTGTGGAAATACTTCTAAGTATTTATTCAGCAATTATGTTGCTGCACTGATCTGCGCTTTCCTTTATGTCACACTAGAAGCATATGACAACTGTAGTGCCCACATATCAGCGACGGTATTATTGTGGAGCAAAAATGCCTTCAGGGACGAGACGAAAAGGGCATCGCTAATTCAGCAAGTATGCAATAAAAGAGTCTTTATAAATGACTAGATGTGTTCATCACAGAGCATAAAAGACAGAAATAGAAGCAGAGAGAAAAATCTTCAAATAAAATTGAGCAGAATAAAAAATGAGCGCTCTGAGATTAAATGTCAGCTGCTTTACTGCAAACTCTCCAGTTAGTGTGAGAGGACTGTGAAACGTGGCCATTAAAGCAGACTGACATGCTGTAAATTGTCCTGGAGTGCAAAAGTTTTATAAAAACTAAAATGTGAATAAATGTGAAATTAATACAATGTCTCAATATGCAAATAATCTTATCTGCTCACGCAGAATAATCCCCAACACAAACGGATTATGTCGAGAAGAAACAGTGTGACAAAGGTGATAGAAAGTCGAATTTGAAGTGGTTTGCATACAGTGAATATTTTCAACTTTGGGCACCTGTTTGTTAATCCCAAATAATTCCCTATTGCAGGGAAACAAATGTGAAACTTCTCAGCAGGTTTTTGTTATAAACCTTATTGTTTCTGTTTTTTTTTTGTTTGTTTGTTTGCCTACCAATTGTTTGGTCTGTAAAAATTTCCAGAAATGGCTAAAAATTACAGCTGGAAACAATTTTGCCCAGTAATTTACCACTGAGAGCACGATTAATCAATTAATCGACTAAATGTTTAATCAAAGTGCTTGAATAAATGTCAGCATTCACCAAAGTTTAGGTCTCTCTAGGATAAAGAACCAAACACTAATGGTAAGGGGTTGAAAAAGATCAGGTTTTGGTTTAAAATTCTCATTTTTGTTGCCACAAACACAGCTGTAAATGTCCCACCTTCTTGTCAAAAATACTTAAATTTTTGGGAGGCTGAAATATATAAAAAATAGTTCAACTTTTAACTTTAAAAATGTTCTCAAAAGTACTCTTTTAACAGTTTACCCTCTGTTATTAACAGCTAGCTTAACGCGCATTGTTAGCCCCACCAGCAGCATGACTACAGCTTTAATTCCTGCTAATTAGCAAATGTTAGCATGCTACTTTAACACTCCAAACAAATATAATGATCATGCTAACATCCCACTTGATGAGCTTTAGCAAGTGAATGTGTCATTGTGAGCATGTCAGCCTGCTGATGTTAGCATTTAGCTCACAGACAGTGCTGCTAAATACACTGCTGATTACTCACCTGATTTTAATGGAAAAACAATCTGCAATAGTCACATTTTAAGTGAGGAAATTATGTGAGATTGATGTGTTTCTCTCATATAATTATTTAAAGGCATTTTGCATGCTGATGCATTTACTGTAAAGCGTTCCTCTATGCAAACATGTAAGAGAGTGAACTTGTAGGGTTATTATGATTTTCCCAGCGGCTGTATAAGTGAACAGCCTCCGTTCCTGCGCAGCGACGTGCTCCTGCTGCAGCTGATTTCTGTGTGTTCAGCAGACAAACTCAATAACTTGAAAGGGCAGCGTGAGTTACAAGGTTCCCTCCCATCTCCCCTCTCCAGACTCTCTCTGTGGAGATTATTACAGAGCCCTTTAACGCCGTCTGATGAGCAGTCTCTCAAAGCAAACCGCAGACTGCACCGGCTTGCCCCAGCAAACAAAAGCAGACTTACAACCGTGACTTTAAAGTACTGCCTTGAACACAATTGTCAAATAGAATGAAGAAAGATAGACAAAAATTAAGTATATATAAAGGAGATTGGATTAGGCTGAAGGACTTTGTTTCTAGTTGATATTAAGAGAGAAGCAGCTTGTTTTCTGTTGCATTTTAATGTTTAAAAGATGAGTGACAGTCACCCATTAGTGCTGCTTTCCTCCACTTTGTTCAGCAACATTCAACACATGCATCTTCAAGTTTGACAACGCCGGGTAAAGCTCAGCCAGGAGAGAAAAATGCAGCATGTGTGCGTGGCAATATATCACGCTATAGCAACTGAATACGTCAGTGTTATTTAAAGAAAAGCTGCTGCAGCTTGATTCACAGCATGTCATGGTCAACCTAATAGTGGTTACATAACAGCGCCTATATATTAATAACACAATCTGTCTGGAAGATGTTTTATTTCCCTAGTATTCTGCATTTAAAGGGATAATAAAAATGTATTCAGGATAAAATCTTGTTTGAGTTGTACTTAAATCAAAACTTTGATGGACTGTGAAGTTCAGTGGTTAACAACACGCGGGTCAGGGTCCCTTAAAGAGCAACCCTGCCGATTTTTAACCTTATCTGTATCTATTCCAGTAGGGATATGTGTGAAATCCATGTTCTCTGTGTCAAGGAAGCAGCTTCAAAATGTCTTCTTCTTCCTGGAACCAGTGATGTCACTGGTTTTAGGAAGAACTACAAACTGTTTCCCCCTCGCACTCCAGGTGAGCCAGCGCCATGTTTGTTCTGAGAGGATTCTCCGGCTCTGTCGAACCAAAAACCCCACGTTATTTAAAACTATGCAATATCAACCTTGGAGACCGGGCAAGCACTGTTTTTTTTTTGTGTTGCAATGCATCCTGGTTCATGTAGGCACTGCTAGAATGGCTGCGTGAGCAGGACAACTAAAAAACCTCAGCTGTCTATGTTAATATAACACAAATCGGGGAATTTATTGCTTCAGTTAACTACAAATACCATCAGCATTGATTGGACATCCACATGAAAAGTGGCGGATTTTTTCTTTAAACGGGTTGTGAGAGAAATATGAGGGATTGTGAGGTAATTTATCTTATAGGAAATATTAAAAAATATATCATTGGATCTTTTCTTTCACACTCCAATCTTGTTCTTGTTCAACTCAAGAAAGATTTACTTGATTCAAATGAAACAATCTGAAAGATTCCATCACAAGATGTTTTTGAGGGATAAGCAGCCAAACTGGAATTTAAGAAATAACCAAAAATATTAAAATAAATGTTGGAGATGGCTTGTTTTTTCCTTGTCCAGCATTCCAAAAAATTTAATCTCACCATAACAGATTGGAGTAAAAACAAACTATTTAAACTATTATTCCTTGGTGACTCAGATATAGATCAGCTTTTTCATCAAAATTTTGCATTTATTCTCGCAAGATACTGTGAAGTTTTATCCTTTTAGGCCTCCAACATTTAAAGTTGGCAGTTGTTGAAATCTACTAGTTCATGCCCATCAAGCTTCTTGTGAAAAACTATGCAGCTGTACTTTTTTAGGGCCTCTTTCAGCTATTTAAATCAACAAATCATAGAGTTTTAGAGAATAAAGCCCCTCTTTTGTTGAGCTGCTGTCAACTAATAGACTCATTCAACCTGTGAAGGGTGGTCATGGTCACTAGTTTAATCTATGTTATAGAAAACAGTGAAGAAGAAAGGTGATGTCTTGAAATTGATTCAACAACAGATCACAACCCAAAGATATTCTCATTTGAGAAGCTAAAGCAAAGTAAAAGTTTGGCATATTTGCTCTAATAGTAACTTTAAAATCATTAATTACCGTTATAATTATAACAGTTACATCTCTGAAGATGCTTCCCCTTTGCAGCATGTTGCTATGGTGAAAAGTCCACCGTAAGCACATACTTCTCCAGGTTCCAGAGATTCCTTGAAAACGACTAATAACCTCCTGAGTGTGACTGAGAGCTCGTTGTGTTTTCTTTGTGCCGTTTGGTGCTAGCCAGACAGCGCCTAATTAGTTGCTAATTATTACTGGGAGATAATTATCGCAGATGCCAGGAAACCGAAAAAAAAACCCACAAGAGAAAAGAGACTGAAGAGAAGATAGCTGGCAAAGAGACTAAGAGAGATTACTAAAGGCAGAAAGAGAGACAGCAACACAGCGAGGGCAAAGAGGCAGAGAGTCAGATCCTCATAATACAGACAAGATGAGAGCCCTCAAGGTCGCTGCCACTCTTTGGAAAACAAGGAAACATGATTAGGGATTAGGGGATGTTTTGGAGCTTGGTTGCCTCCCTGATGTCCCGTCTGTCCATCTGATCCTCTCCCCTTTTTCTTTTCTTCCCTCTCGCTGATTCTTGTCTTTTTCACATGCTGCCCCCGACACGTTTGTCATGCCTCACATTTGAGCGCCTTCTTCCCATCTGCTCAGGTTTTTACATGCCAAATTTCTCCTCTTCCTCATCTCCCTCTAACCTTGTCTTATTTGTATGTGTGACAGGATAAACTCTCTGAGGACGTGCAGAAGCAGCACGATGGCCCCGAGGAGAACGGCTCCCCGCCGGCGACTCAAGCCGAGCCAGACGCTGGCCTGCCGCCGAACGCCGACGCAGACGCCGATGCAAGCCAAGCAGAAGAGGACTCAGACAAAACCAAGCCCCTTCTGGAGCGTCTCAAGGCCCTGGAGGTAACATCCACGCTCTTCCTCTTTCATTTCTTACCTCTTTGACTCTTTGTTTTCCTTTCTTCTTCCTGCTTTGTTCTTCTCCTTCCCTGCCTCCCTTCATCACCAATTCCAGCCACCGCTGGCTATCCTCTGTGGCCAGCACGTCTGCCAGTTGTCAGAGTCCTTGCTCGGTCATGTCTGAAAGCATGACAGCTCATCAAATTCTCCAGTCTTCTTCGTTACAAGAGCAAAGTCATCCTGTGAGAGTCGCCACCGGGGCCTCAGGCTGCACTCCAGCTTCCGTTTGTTTTCTTCTGCGCTCTGGGATTTGAGCTGCACTCCGCCGTGAGCGCTGAGCAACAGTGATGCACGCTGATTGTTTTCTTTTTTCCACTGAAGCCAACGGACACACATCCTCTAAGATCTCTTCAGCAATTAAAGCACTCACACTTCATTAAATTAGGCAGGTCCTACTCATTCCTAAGTGACTCCAAGTTCTTGATTTGCCTCATCATAAATCATCTAGAAACGTTGCACAACAGGTTGTTCATAAAGGAA
>JAQFJA010000017.1:6486754-6503572 GCA_029874485.1 Naso brachycentron
AATTAACAAAACTTCAGGGCACTTTGCAGTAGTGTTTATGGCAACAAAATCAGCTAGTTTAAATGAGGACATTGTCCCAACATGTTTGCAATGACAAAACTGCGCATCTCTACGGAGACATCAAAATATTTTCTAGCTGTGATGGTGGAAATAAAAACAGATATTTTCAATGAGACACTGAAGCATTTGTCAGCTGTTTTTGGTAAAAATGCTGAAACATGATCTTTTCCAGCCCTTAACATGTGTCTTTTGTGCATAACCTAATCAGACTTTAACCACAGCATTGTCACAACGTAATACAAAAATTTAATTCGCAAAGACATTTTAAGTAAAATAAGATTTATTCTCTCAGTTTTATTGGTTTTATTAGCTGCTTGTCTTGTTTTGAATATGTGGTTAAGATTTCCTTGTGTCTGCAATCAGAGCCATTTCTCTCTTGATGCAGTGAGCTTCTGTTTGATCACATGGCTCTTGTAAAGGCGGCAGATGTGTAGCTTGTGGTTCCAGGAGCAATAAGGCTCATTTCACCATATTTACTCTCATCTCTCCTCATTCAATAATCGAAAGCGAGTGCACTCAAAACAGCCGATGTGGCTTCACACGGCATTAATGAGCGATCAATGAGCAGTAATCGGAGCTGCTCCTCCATTGGTGCTGTGGTCTGGAGTGTCGGCCACCTCGAGACCAACATACAGACGCCTCTGCTTCTGCATCAATGCCATTATTAGGACGTGAAAGACTCTTATACGAACACACACATCAGATACGGGAGGAAAAACAGGGATATTTGTGTCACGTTATTTATCTTACGTGTAATTATCTGAGCGTTTGCAGTTTTCAGCAACCTACAGAGGCCTGCAGGGGTCATATGAGATGAGCCAAAGTAGCCAAATTTCAGTCAGTAATATTTTTTCTTCTTCTCTGTCTTTTTAAGGTGGCCAATCAAGTCGTGCAGGCGCTTCTCACCCAGAAGGTTTGTTTCTTTTAAACAAGTATTACTTTAATGAAACAACCCATTAAAATTGTAAAATCCTGTATTACTGCATTCATGACGCGTTCACTGACCCCCTCGCTGCGCTGCTTCTCACCCACAGGATCTGAGAGAGGAATGTCTGAAGCTGCGGACCCGAGTGTTCGACCTTGAGCAGCAGAATCGGGCGCTGAGCATTTTGTTCCAGCAGCGGATCAAGCCCGCCTCCGACCTGCTGCTTCAGGTACGCCGCCCACTCACATGTTCACACCTTCCAGCCAGTGAGGACATTCACCTGGGCAACCGGGGAACAGTTGGAAGTACTGAACATCAGAAATACAGTTTTGATGAGACACAACAGCCAAGAATCCAGAGGGAGTTTTGGTGTTAGTTGGCACCTTTTTGCATCTTATTATGAGCCACATTTTCATGCAGAGAAGCCACTCGAGCCTCGTACGAGTTTCCTCCAATTTCCCTATCTGCATTTTGAAAAAACATCATCTGTAGAACCAACAACAATAAAGCAACAGCTGCTCAAGATGTATGCAGAAAAAAAAGTTCCCTGAAAAGAAAACTTGTACGACCACATTGTCTGTATGCTCTTGCCAGGAGGCAGAATAGGTACTGCAACGGCTTTTTTGATAGAATTTCTAGACCTGTTAGATTTTTATTGTGCATCGCCCTACAGATGTTGTGTTTATCCATAACGTATAGCCCTAACCCCGCAAAAACCTGCACTCCGTTTCTAAAGGAAGCAGCAGCTCCTCCAGTAAACAAGACTGAGCGTTTCTTCTTGTGCATTTGAAGTTGTTTTTCATTCGGGTTGTTATGAAACTGCTCTGGGGTCTCAGCCGCAGACGCAAAGAAGACTGTAAATACTTTGAATTAGAATTTTTTATTTTCTTTAAAAAAAGCAAAATATCAATCTTTTTTTGCTCCTCAGAAGCTGTTTTGGTCTGTTTTTCTGTTTTGAAGCAAAGATAAAGGAAGCGCAGGCCTCACAGCTCAGATCCCCTGCCGTCATTTTGGTTTCTTTATCCTGAATCATGGTTCAGTCAGAGGCTACATATGTCCAGTTTCAATGTTCTTACATTTATGGTTCAAATTTGGGACTCATGCATACATTAAGGACATTAAGCTTACCTAAAGTATGTAGTTAAGCTCTTAAAAAGGCAAATCTAAATGTAAAATGCATCCCTGGAAAGGTCTGTGTCCTCTTTTATGCACAGAATTTTAATCAAAATGTGCAGCAGTTGTAAAACTCCAGTGCAGTTTGACTCTGAGAAAATTTTGCAGCACCAAAACTCTAATCCGCTCCATGAGGAGATGTCTCGTCTCCTTCACATCATACAAAAAAACAAAGATTTTAACAAGCAACCATGTCGTCTATCTACTGTATCCACAAACTCCGCATTCCCTCATGTGCAGTGGCTGTAAAATACCATGAAAAACACCAAATTACTGAAAAATGTCTGTGTACATTCCAGCAAGATTTTTAAGGTGTAATTACGAGTCAGACGAACCTGACGCGGCGGGCTTGAGTGATATAGCATAGCTTAAAGGTCAGTTTGGAAAGTAGGTTTCACATAATTGTGCAAATTGCCGAGAGAGTCCAAACTGTCAATATGAAAATAGCGAGCTGCCAGAGGAGAAGACAGAGACGAAGGAGCAGTCCAGATGAGGAGGAGAGGAAGAAAGGAGAGGAGACGGGCAAGGGGGAAAACTGAGAAAGATGAGAAAGTAGCTGAGACGACAGGGAGATGGAGGCAAAAAAAAAAAAAAAAACAAAGAGCAAAATAAGAAGAGGCAGAAATGGGAGATAAATAGAGTAAAAAGAAAAATAGGAAAGAGAAATATTGCGGCTCTGGGTTTGTCGTAAAGCTCTCTGTCAGTTCCACACTGTTATTGGACGGGCAGGAACACTGTCAAGTGAAACCACAATATAAAAGGCTTAAAGAGGGATATTGATGACACCACTGAGGGGACGAAGAGGTGCAATCTAGCCAGAGATGTGAATCAAAGCCTAGACTCTGTGTAATGTCTTTTTCCTCCCATATGATGCCACTGAAAACAAACAGCTGAGATTATATATATAAGTTGATTTGATGCTGGCTTGGGGTCTGTGTGTGCATCTTGTCAGATTTAAGCATTTCTACTGGCTGAAAAGAAATTTAATATTTATGGAGAAATGTGTGAAAAGGATGATTTGCTCACCTGCCTTCTGTTATTATCGCTCGCTCAGAGGAATGAGCTTAATGCGAGGCAGCATTTGGACATTTTTGCTCTTAGTTTTGCCTCTCAAGCCCCAAGCAGGCTCCCTTACCACGTGAGGGGGCCTGACAGACACTACTCAGGGATGCTTCTCTGCATTATTTGTTGTGTAAAACTGTAAAAATAACAGTGATTAATATGTGTAAGAAACAATTCATTTGTATTTTAAATAGTCATGAAACATCAGCAAAATGATACAGTGAAAAAGCTCCAAAACACTTCTAAAGGAAAACCTACTCACAGTTGACAATAAATAGGCAGAATTCCTAATGAAAATATAAAAAATAACCAGTGTGAGTATCCATTTCTTTTCTCTTCTGGAGCCTCAGGCGGAGGCAGACTTAATCACTCATATGAGTGTACTGTTTCCAATCTTGCTCTGAACCTTCAGCTTATCAGTAATTAAACGTTCTCCAGTTCCCGGCGGGCATCTTGAGTTCCTCTGATAAAGAACCATAATGCCTCTTACGGTCACAACACCAGCTGTGCATTTTTAACGCCCTGAGCTAGAGCTGCTTGATTCCAAAAATGCCACATATTTATTCCAGAAAGTGGCTGCAGGTGAAGAAAAAATAACCGGTGTGCAGTCCTGTCCACTTATGCTGCTTTTTAGAAATGACAGGCGAGTGGCGGCTGAGTTGCCCATTACCGGGTCAAACGCTGGCTGTTTCATTAGCGACCTCAGGAAGGACCTGGCATGAACACTTCGACCTCATTACTGCTCATGCAGTTTTGCAGTTTGTAAAGTCAAACCTGTATTGCTGCTGCAGAAATCACACAATTCAAGTACGTGACGCCACTTTTCAAAAATATCACTAATCTAAGTTTAACGGCGGCATTTGCAGAGTGGAGCTTTTGAGACATTTGAAGGAGCAAATCAGTCTATTTTTGACTTCTCGCCATTAGCAGAGATCGCCCCTATCTTCTACAAATGTTGTCAAACTTCAACCATTTTTACACTTTAGCAGATCTCAGACTGCATTTTTAAAGCCCATTCACTTCCATTCATGTTGAAACAGGGTATAGAAACATTATAGGACACGTGAAAGTTGCTAGGTATAGGAAATTGCACTTCAAAAGAGAACGTCTGTATTTATTTGGGCAAAAATCGCTGAGTGAAAGAGAGAGAGAGGAGCCAGAAGCCGTTGAGACCAAAGTTATTATGCCTGGAAAAATAATTCCTTTCAAGTGCTGCCTTTTGAATGAATATGGACAAAATGTAAACAGACCAAATATCTCATAGATAAAGCCATTTTGGGAAAAATGGATGGGGTTTGTGCAACCTATGTGGCCGATGTTGACAAAGGACAATTACATGTAACACCGGTACGCTCCTTGAATGACTGGTCTTGGAAATCAAACTCCATATTTCTTACATTAGTCTTGTCATATGACAGCAGAGCCTTCCTCTCTCTGTGAAGTTAGCGGCTGTGTGCAGCTGCGGCTTTAGGAAAAGCCTTTGTTATGAATCAGACATATAGATGAGGTCATGCTGCTGTGCATCATGCATACATGTGGGTGTGTGTATGAGTTTGCCTGAATGTCTGTTCTCTCTCACTGCTTGTCTACCTGCCGTTGTGTTGGTGTGTGTGTGTGTGTGTGTGTGTTGCACATTAAACTGATGAATTTTTGACAGCCTGTGCCAATACTGATGTATTTGTTTGGAAGCTGCTATTCTGGGATATTTATTATCTTGAAATATGACCACTGTCAAGCCAAAAACAACAAAGAACAAAAGGAGGAAGCCCCTGTTTTTACATTGATGTGACACGAGACTTCTGCAATTATTCCAAATGTTTACTAAATTTGTATGATATATTAAAGTCTTGCACGCATTTGTTTACACCAATTTTTGACTTTGACTTTGGCCTTGAACCTCAAAAAGTTCAAGAAACGTACACACAGCCTTGTCATCTACCATTTCCTTCCTCATGACCCTGTGACTCTATTGACTGAATCCTTGATGAGGATGCTGAGGAGGTGAAATCGAGCACCCTACGATAAGATCAGAGCCTCCCGTGACACCTCAGCCACTCCCATCTCGTGCGGACAGCAGGGCGGCCTGGCGATGCCGCATCAGAGCTGCAGCAATTTTAATTTCATTACTTTGAAACTGGGATGAAAAAGCCATCTGGCGCTTTGAGTCCAAACTCATGACACTAAAACAAAAACAGCACTGAGCTTAATAGTGTGTAAATAAATTTTAGGTGCAGCTATTATGAGGCTAAAATTGTGCAAGTTCAAAGCATTTTAATAGTCATAAAATGAGGAATCCTCAAAAGCAGAGCAGTGCAGGGATGCAGAGCTTGATGTTATATAAATCCTTAAAATAGTAAAGAATACTTTTCCTTATCTCCGGCTGAAAACGCATTGAAAGTGGGCATTGATCTGTTTCCATGGCACCATTACCACCTAGTCACTGAGGGTGAAATGTCAGTCTCTGAAAGCTGATTCACATGCTCGCGCTAATACAGAAAGAAGCTTCTCCTTTGGATGTTTTGCTGAAAGTTGAAGGGAAAGACGTAGGATGGTTATGTTTTGGCCACAGGCGACGTGATGCAGGTTGTTTGTTCTTCAGAGACAAAAGAAGCAGTTAAGTTGCGGCATCATTAGAGGGTGTTTTCTTTCATTTTCTTCCACAACACACAAAAAGTCAATACCAATTGTCAGGAGGGACTTTTATGGAATGCAATAAAACTGAGGATGAATCTTTATTTTAAAATGTTTATAGCAGGCTTTCAAAGCTTCGACTCCTTTTGCTGAAGGTGACTTTCATTTTTATAGCACGCAGTTTTCTACAGCAGGTACACAACATTAGAATTAGCTGTAAAAACTCAGACTGAAGTGTATCAGAGCACAGAAATACAAACGTGTATGTACATATACTCCCCAAGTGAGCATCAGTAGCACCCTTGGCAGGAAATGTAGCCTAAGATCAAGTGTTTTGTTCCAGCATATTTCCAGTTTAAGTTAATTTGAGCGCAGGGAACGCAGTGTAATTAAGTTCCGGGATTAATGCGTGGAAATGTATTTGGTTTTGTATCCTTGCCTCTTAAGCACAAGAGTTAAATAACAGAAGAGAGTGCAGACTTGCATATGAATTAAAAAAAATCAAAGGAATCCCTTACTCCCTGATGCAATTATTTCCTATTCGCATTAGAGTTTTTTTTTTTCCGGCCGATGACATTAATGACTTTGAGGGAGGAGTATGAATCAGGGTGCTGCGTGGCGCCAGTGGAGGGAATCTGATGGGCACTTTCACGGCCGGCAAAATATTATTCAGCCTCAATTATTGTGCCGCTTTTATTTTGTTTAATTTTGTATTTTTTGCATGCCTTTTTTTATGGTAAGGAATAAAAAAATCTCTCAGGCATTAAATTTGATGAAAATTTAAGGTGCCCAGAAATGACTTCTGGATTATTTTATGTGCTGCACGTCTGATGATCTGAGAAGGAAGAAAAATCTCCCTACCGTTCTGCTGTCGTATCAGTCTCAGATCACACACCAAGGCTCATTTTAATGTCTTGAAATCCCAGAACTCACAACTGACTCTGGCGCGTCCTTCCTTTTGCCTTTCAGAAACTCCACTCGCGGATCATGGATTTATCTGCGGCAGATTTGCTCCTGGAGCCGGAGAGAAGCAAGGCCTTCTTGCTTTCCAGGAATACAGACTCTCCCTCCAATGTAAGCTTGATGGGAAACATGCATATTTTTTTTTTAAGCCATATGAATATCCAGGTAGCATAACCGAACCCTCAATCCCCTCAAGAAATCATTACAAGATATTAAAATACAGACTTAACTATCTGAAGTCGTGACCCCTCCTCTGCTCTCAGCAGGAAGAGCTGGCAGTATCACTTGGCACTAAGAGGAATAACTCCTTGTCATATTACCAGAAAACCATCGATTGAAACTCTCAGTCAGTAAAAATGACTCCATAGGACACTGTGGTACATTAGTCATCTTATGTATTATGCATTAAGGCCTGAAAATGAGTTCACTCCATTCTTTTACCCTTTTACCCCTCTGAGAACGCCACCTGATAAACTCTGTGTGCTTTGAGAGCGGAAGAAGAGGGAGAAAATGAAATCATAATGGCCAAGATGTGAATTATAAATCATGTTGTTATCCAAATGTGCAAATGTACCACATCCCCACATGCAGGTTGTGTTAGATGATACAGACGAGTGACACTTATAAGATTAGCGAAATATAAACTGTGACATGAATATTTCTCGTCTTGCATACAAATTCTCTGCAGTTGGACGCTAATTGGAGAAACATCTGTTGTATTGTGATGGCTGCACATGGAAATTTGATTGATGTTTGTATATTAAGTTTAAAAAGAGCAGTGTGCTGCCATTTTAGAAAAACAAAATCATCCTCAGGATATTTGGTCTGTCAATTGCTTGTTAAATATATTTTTATCACAAAATTAGCAGGAAGATGGCAATTAGATATGCAACACTACCCAATAAAACATCAAATATGCCTGATACACAGTCACAGGAATATCTTTTGAAGATAAAACGTAGTGGTACACATTCAGGTAACACTCAAGATTGAAAGACCAGTATCTAAGATTGACTGAACTTATGACTTTAAACCACCTGAAACTATGTTTTAATTTATCTCAGTTTCCCCAGAAAGCAAGTTACTGAACTCACAAACCTGTACATAACATCATAAACAATACCATACCCTTCATTCCATTTTACCGTCATGTCTCTTTTCTATCTCACAGGAGGTTCAGTTGAATGGAAAGGCAGGTCTCCCTGTGGCCAAATGTCTAAGCCAGCTGAGTCTGACAGCGCCAGCTCCCGTGTACCCACGCAGCAGCTGCAGCAGTAGTGAGTTGTCGCTGTCAAGTGCGTGCAGCGAATTCTCCAGCGGCTCATACACCTGGAATGATGGACGCTCCTGTGGGAAAATGGTAAGCCTCTTTACTCTACAGTAACACTAATTTCACAAAACAATACCGAGTAGTGCAGAAGCTCATCAAGATTCCTGTGAGAGAGAGTTTTTGTTGTCTTGCCTTGGAGACCCTAATTAATCTCTCATCTTAATGTGTGTGCTGATTACGACTCTCAAATGCAGGAAAAGAACCCTTAAGATTCATGGATGATGGTGCAACAAAACAATTCAAGACCCATATGTGTGCTGAAATAAAAGTAGTGTTTGTCAGCAATATAGATTTAAACATAGTTATTTACGGGGCTTTGCTATGGAGGAATCTTGGCAAAAGTTTGGAAAGTTAGTTTCTTTTTTGCCTCTTCAAAACGCAGATATGATCACAGTGTTCCTCTAAAAAGGTCAAAATAGTTTTAAGATGATAAAGTCTGTGTGCACATACTATCATACAATTTGTATAACACTGACCAACTCTTTGCTTTTGTCCTATAGTCATCTCTGACCTGGGAGAAGAGGCTGAGTTTGGGTTCATCAGCCCCGAGTAATATCTGTGCTGCCCTGGAGGAGCAGCAGCCCACAAGGCGCAAGGAGAGCCACATACTAGAGGGACTGAGAAAACTTCAGAGAAGGAAGCACAGGAGCTCTTCTACTTCATCTAAGGTCTCCAAGTCAGGTTACAAAGACTGCATGAACTCCAATGAGGGCATCTACTCCCTGGGTATCAAGAGTAGCAGTAAAGGGGTGTCCAAACCTACCCATGTGGGCAAAACTTTAGCTGTTGGGGGCAAGAAGTTCTCTTATGATTCTGATGATGCTGATGATGAATTGGCACATTCCAGTCGAGGAGATAACATCCCCACCAAGGACAACTGGTTTTATTGTAAGAGACTCTCTCACAGCATCTCAGACAGTTTGTGTAGCTGGGAAGGGATACAGGACAGTGGTGGTGGAGGTGACAGTAGCTCAGTTCCTGTGGATATGAAACACCCTCCTGGCTACGACTCAAAAGAGCGTCCTGAGAGACTCATGAGTTTCATCAACAGTTTTCTCCCTGAGGGGGGGCGGACTTCAGCTTTCACTAAATGCTCCACGTTGCACTTCAACCCTTCGGATCCAGAAGGTCCGAATCACCTCTCTGATTTGGATGATCCAGAAGAACTCAAATCGGAGTCCAGTGA
Organism: Naso brachycentron; assembly: GCA_029874485.1. Classification (NCBI taxonomy): domain Eukaryota; kingdom Metazoa; phylum Chordata; class Actinopteri; order Acanthuriformes; family Acanthuridae; genus Naso; species Naso brachycentron. The sequence goes on from JAQFJA010000017.1 coordinate 6,496,085, forward strand.
CATTCGATTGTCCTTCAGCCAGCCACCAGAGCAAGCTGAGAGTGACTCCAAGAGACTGTCAAGAGATGCTGCCAAACTGCTCACACAGCAGTGGTTGCGGAGGGACCAGGGACGCACCCAGTCTGCAGATGGGAGGCCCAGGCCTTTTAGCCTTATAAGGGAGCCCAAAGATGCCAAATGTACTCAGTCGGAGGAGAGCATTTTGGCGATATTTGATGCAGAAGGAGAACCTATTGAACTCTCTCCTCAGAAGGTTGCAGCAGGTGCTGGGACTCTTAATGACATCCAAGGTAGCAAGGTACTTCCCGACTACACAGAAATAGTGCCCCAAGAGAGGCCAACAAGGCAAAAATCAGGAAGTGCAAGAAACTACTCTGTTCTTGAATCTCCAGAAAAGCCATCTGAATATCAAATTAGGACGAGCAAAACAAGTAATAGCAGGGAGGGCAGTGCAGAGAGACTTTCAATGCAGTTGACTCCGCAGAGGAAACTAATCAAACCACTTGGTAACCGATCTACTAAAGGCCATTCCATCCCTCCCCTGAATGATTCTGCTAGTCCCAAAGCCAGTGGTTCAAAGATACCTAGCTGTAACAAACCATCAGGATCCCCACTGAAACTGTCTAAGGGCTCCACCACTGAACCAAGTAACAGTAGAAACTCAGGACCCTCTGGTCAGGAGAAATCCCCCTCCTCTTCTACGGTTAAAACATCCAGGTTCATCAAGACTCCAGGAACCTGCTCACAGAGCCCAAAGGCAGTAAATTCTAAGCTTCCAAGCAGGGCTGACTGGAATAAGGGCTCCTCTTCCAGTTCCCCACACCTCCAAAGGAGGCACCTGGAGTACGCTGACAATGGTGAACAGCCAACCAGAGACAAACACTGTGAAACCAGCAAAAATAAACTCAGGTCCCCTTCTCCTCCCCCTCCCCCTGGCCGCACCACCTCTTTACTGATAAGACCAAATTATGAAGGGTCACCGCAAGCACATAAAACATGGATGGCTCAACCATCAACACCAACCACTGTGAGGGGCCCTCCCCCAAGTTACCACACCTCACTTTTACCAAATATGCAAAGTACACTTCCCATCAAGGACAAAGAGTGTTTAGAATTGGACGCAGGCTACGGGACTGCACTTGCACCTCAGAAACTGGTTGACAAAACCGCTCAGCACCTTCAGAAGTCCCCTGCCACGACTCAGACACCTACGAAAGGCACTTCCAAGAGGATGACCACGAAAGACTACCTCCCTCCTGCAAACTCAGGGTGTGCTCCAGAAACTGAAAATGCACCTAAAAGCTCAAAGAATGTCCCTCCTCCCTACAGTGCCCTCAGAAGCTCCTCAATTCAAAACTCATTTGCAAGTAAAAGAGGATCAACTCATGAAAATGTCCATCACACAGTGCAGAAAACCTCTATTAGTTTACCTTTACCGGTTCAGGACACCCCGCAAAGTAAAACTGAACCACAAAATGGTAAAACTGTAGTTAGCCCTCCCAGCTCGGTCATGATGTCTCCTAATGCAGTGGAAAAAACCTCAAAGACCCGCATCCCAATGGGGTTTAAAGCATTTTTAAAGTCCCCTCCTAGCCATAAAAATAGTCCTTCTATACCAGGCAAGCAAGAGAAAGATCATATCAACTCAGTCTCCAAGGAGACTGTGACTTCAAATGTTTCTACTCAGTGTGACAGCTTGCAGCCAGTGTGCATTGATTCACCAGCCAAGATGTCTATTACAGAAGGGAAAGGTGAGCTCAAATGTACGTTGCTGGAAGAGGAAGTACATGCTGCTGTGTTACCAGAGGAGGGGGACGTTTGTGATAAAGGGAAAAGGAGTAGTCAACTTTTCTCTAGATCCATATCTGTTACTACCAAACCTCATCTAAAGCCGGCCTTGGGGATGAATGGGGCTAAAGCTCGTAGCCAGAGTTTTAGCACCAACTACACTGAGAAACCCAACATCAATGCTCTAGATGGACCGGGAAAAATCCGAACTCAGATCATCACCAACTCAGGTGAGAGGGGAAACTCTTTGTCAAGACAGAGTTCCTTGGAGGTACCCAGTGTTGGGTCAGCAGAAAGCCCTGTCAACTCCCCCAGGTCTAGGCTTAGTCACTATGGAGGCATGACAGGATCAAATAGTCACAACATCCTCCCTGAGAGAACCTCTAAGTCCAGCTCTAAAGGTGAGGTGGTGAAGGGGGATGCAGTCACCTCGCCCTCCCAAAAAGAAGTGCGTAGCTTACCAATTAGTGATAGAATTGGTTTGAACAACATTCGTAAGCCAGCAAAAGTTGCCTCTCATCCACAGTTTCAGCCTCCGTCCTCTTGTGTCTACAATTCACAAAACCCAGTGCGAGAGACAGGAGGCAAAGCGACAACTCCTAATGAGCCAGACTTTAGCAGGGAAGTCAAAACCCAGACAGACTCGCCAAACAAAGCCCCAGATACAGAGGAGAAGAAAATCAGCCCAACAGCGTGCACTATTGAGGAGAAAGTCATGATGGGAATCGAAGAGAATGTACAGAAATGTCAAGAACAGGAGAAGGTCGCTGCCAACGAGGCCAAACAGAAAGTGGGCCCCTCGCTGGCAAACTGGTTTGGCCTCCGGAAGAGCAAACTCCCAGCTCTGAGTGGCAAGAAAGCAGAGTCTCCCAAGGGAAAAGAGGAGAAGAAAGAGACAAAGATCGGATCAGTGCTTGGAGGCAAACAGATGAAGTCTGACAAGAAGAAGGATAAGAAGAAAAACGATAACCAGCAGAAGGACAGCCAGGAGGTGCAAAATCTGTCTGAGATGAACAACAAGCTGAGTTCCATCATGGACCATTGCAACAATCAGATGGGTCAGATCGCCAGTCAGATCCAGTGTACAACAGCGTTTATCGGCAAAGACCAGTTTGTGAAAGAGCTTCTTGGCAGGTGGGTGGAACAACATCTTGATCATAAAGTGATGAATTGTCTCTCATGGTGTGATGCTATACTGGTTACATCCTGTCACTGAAACTCGCTCAATTTGTGGGTTAGGGTTAGGCTATTAAATGAACTGACACTAAAATAAATTGATGTTTTTTGTATAAAATTAACATAAACTTTCATTCCATGTACTTGCATTCAGGGAAACTGATAAACAGCAGCTGTTTAGAACTCAAACAGCAGCTGTCTGTTTGAGTTACGACTCTAGTGAGCTTAAATAGTTCTTGAACCAGCTTGCAGTCACTTAGTTTTTTAAGTTTAGAAAGCTTCACATTTCATACCCCGCACTTCATTGATTTGCCACTTCCAATTCCACCTGACAGATTTTTATCTTGAGTAAATGCAAACAATCACTTGAGGAGGAGGAGGCTTCATAGAGGCTGTTGTTTGATGGCATGCCTGTGTGCAAGTTGTTTTGCAATGTTTGTGTGCGCATCTGTGAAGCGAAAGAGCAGGTCAATGCAATTTATCAGCAGGACCGCATTCTACCTGGCGGGTTGATAAAGGGGGAAGCTGGGCACGCAGACACACAAACAGATCAAATCTTATTTCCTCACAGGACCGCTGTGAAGGGCAACTGTGTAGCTGCATCGCCGCCTGGGATCTCCACACCCAAGAAACACAGCGAAATGAAGGGAGATGTGGAGATCTGTCCAGATACTGCTGTAAGTGAGCAAACATGCCACCATAATAGAACTCGACTGACTTTATTATAGCTACGTCTGAGCCGAGCAGTGCTTGTTTGTCTCTGACTATGTTTGGACAGGGTGTTGGCACACACATGCATGCACATTCCCATGGGTTTTCACACTTGTACAGTACATGTGCATGTTCACAACCACATCCCAAACCCTGCCGCCTCTTCAGCATCATATCCCCTGAAGGCCCGCTATTGATTCGCATTGTGTTCTGACTCAGCCTACAATTCATCGCCTACTTTTTCATTATCTAGCCCGGCCGATGTTGTTGTTGTTTCCACAAGGCTGACGGTTTTTCAGCCATATCTCACATGGAGACAGCCATCAGGCCATGCAAGTAATACAATATTAAATTAGGCTTCCCTCAGCCGCTCCACTCTTCAAATCACGTCAGCACACGTTGTAAGCAAAAGGCTAATATATGACCTTGTGGATTTATTCTTTATAATCTGTCAGTCAAAACACAGAGAAAAAAAAAAAAAGAAATGATGGAGAGGCTGAATGCTTGAGACAGTCTGAAAAAGCAATGAAAAAGGAGAAAGCGAGTCACAAAAAGAGAGTCTCACTGCATAATATAGGAAATTTAATCCAGATGATGAGGAATTTCGATAACATGGAGGAGCCCCTTATCGCAGGCACTCAATTTGACAAAGGGGCCATTTAATACCATCCTCCACTCTTTCTCTTTATCTCCTCCCCATAGAAATACAACAAAAGAGGGACACTTTATGACCTACAAGCTCCTGTTCTTGAACCACCCCCAAACCACTTTTTTAAAATAACCCAATTAAAGTAAAGCAGGAAAGTCTGACAATTGCCTTACTTCTTTTTTTGAACAAAACTTTGAACATGCTTCACAATGCCAGAAGCGTGTCTTTTCATCTGGAAAGTCGTAAAACACATGAATCTACAGGCGCTAGAACAGACATTTTTTACTCTCACTTTCTTCTACATTTTGCCTTAAGCTTTATAATCGGATATATGTTTTATAATGTAACACCTTATGCAGAAAAAGGCAGATTTGGATTCTAAAAAGCACCTCTACCCTGTATATTATGGTATGTTTTATGTATGATAGTGTATTTTATTGGTGTGTGCACTATTTATTAATTTTCTAGACCTTCATAATGACTCAGAAGATCAACCTGAGGGCTGAAAATGAGGAGGGACGCATACCAGACACAGCTTGTCAAGACCACATGATAGGTAAGCTTATATTTTTTTATTGGTCTCAAAGGACCACACCATTGTTATCATGTCATTGCCCTTTGTCAACATTGTCCACACAGGTTACATAAACCCCACCCATTTTTCTCCAAGTAACTTAATCCATGAGATATCGTGTTTGTTTACATTTTGTCCATATTCAATAAACATTGCAGAAAGTAGCTGAAAAGGTGTGACAAGGTTAGTTAAAAAGAATGTTCATGTCAAAATCCCTCTTCAAGCTAATATTTGAGCTAGGAAGGCAGCACTTGTAAGGAACTACTTTCTCAGGCATAATAACTTTGGTCTCAATGGCTCCCAGCTCCCCTTTTTCTCTCATTTAGCAATTTTTGACCAAAAAAACACAGACATTCTCTTTTAAAAGGTAAATTGCCTATACCTGGCAACTTTCACGTGTCCTATAGTGTTCCAATACCCTGTTTCGACATGAGTGGCACTGAATTGGGTTTAAAAATGCAGTCTGCGATCTAATGAAGTATAAACATGGTTCGATTTAGACAACATTTGTAGAAGATAAGGGCGATTTCTGCTAATAGAAGGCAAAAATAGGCTGGTATGGTCCTTTGAAGGGGAATTCATCAAACACAGCAAACAAGAAGACATGCAAGACTCTTGGGGTAATAAATCCCTTGAAAATGAATCTTTGCTCTGTTACTTTCCCTCTGCCAAAAGTTAATGTCTGTTTTAACCCGCTGAGCTTCAGTTTTGAGTGTTTACTTCACCTGTTACAGTTTTTTCAAGTTGCTTATAAAAAGCTGTCACTCACCATCATGAATCAACCAGTGCAACAAAGCATTAACACATTTTACAGTTGTGATTTCCTGATGTGATTGACAACTCAATTCCTCCGCCAGCTAATTCTCCTCACTGCCAGACTTGCCATTACTGTGGGGAAACGGCAGCGGCTGCAAACAACATGTTGACAGTCCGGTCGGGTGATTGATGTGCAGCTGGGTGATGTTTTACAATGCCTGAGACACCGAGGAAGTAAAAAGATGGATGCATCAAACGATTTATGAGATGGGATGATGGCTGTTATCATCGCAGTGCGACAACCTTACATTGTAGTATGTAATTCAGCGTGAGGAATGAGAGGGTGTAACTGCTGTTTACTGTATGTGGAGTGTAGCGTGTTTGTCACTTAGCTGTCTCTGTGGGGTATTTGAAAAATCATGTTAGGGTTAGAAACCATGTGACAGGTAGATGTGACTTATCTCTGTAACATAGCGCCTTAACCTGTGGTAACTTGGGGCCACATTTTACAGAAAAAACATTTTAAGCATTGGTTTACATGGATATTATGTGGTAAAGTTCTGTATATATTATATATATTATATACATATTATTTTATTATATTAGCTAATTAGGTAATAGTATGTCAGCTCTGGTAAATAGGTGTGGCTAAGTTGTAGTTTTCCTCATTGTATCAGACATTTTTCTGAGCATTCCTTTCTTATTGTTGTTAATTAGCTGTAAAAGTTGGTTATTGTACCGTGGGTTTGTTTCAAAGTTGGCTCAGTTCATCCAAAATGTACACATGATGGTGACTATAAAGAATTTGAATGGACTCTCATTTGTCAACAAGCACTTTTTATATATATAATTAAAGTAGGTTTACTTTGGTAAGGCTGAGTTTTAGTGGAAATAATCTCAATAGAACCAGACACAAGTTCTTAACTTCACTAGTTTTTGTAGTTTGAAGATTAAGAAGAAGAAACTCATCAAAACATTTGTAGAAACAGCTTTGGCTCGAGCTACTTTCCATAGAGTGTCGAAATGAGCTCATGACAGCCAAAAACTAAACCCTTAATTGTTTCTGTATTCTGATTAACTCTGCCTTTTTTATATTCTGCCAGCTAAGCACTTCCAGACAGCAGGAATTAAATATTTCATAAAGGTTTTCGGCTGTGGCTGCTCATTGTTCCTCAGCACTGCTTTAATGTCACATTTCTCCAAAGTGCAGCCTTCACTGGCCTCACGCCAAACAAACACATCAATCATAGAAATAGTTTACATCCAGCTGGTTTATGATGCGAGCGGCTTGAGCTAAATCCATTGCTCAGCTTATGAATGTGGACTTTGAAGTTCTCTCTACACTGGTCAGTCGTTGTATATTAGCAGAACTTCCCTTGAGGCTGTATTTTTTCCTCTAAAGGGACAATAAATAACATCTTGACCAGCCCATTGCACAGAATGACCCTAATATATCTTCAAGGGTTTGATAGCATTGTAGATCAATACCAATGATTCCCCAATTACTTCTTTAGGTGCTGATGTTTCTTGCTATGAAAACTAGGCTTTACTCTGCTTTGAAATGTGAGCTAACATAGTATACTAGTCTCTATTACGGGAATGTGACTTTACAATTAGTGTAAATTGTCTTTCAGCTGATAGAGGACTGAAACTTCAAAAACAATAAATAAATAAATGACTCAAATATGCCAAAAATGCCACTATTTATTTAATTCCCCATGTTATTTATCAGTTAAATCTTTTTTAAAAAAATGTACTGATTGTATATATACTATTTTTACTTTGCATATACATGCCTCCATTTATTTAAGTTTTTATTTTCAATTTTATTTAT
>JAQFJA010000017.1:6514568-6527144 GCA_029874485.1 Naso brachycentron
GGAAGCAGAGAGGGCAGCAGAGTCTCATGCTACAGCTAGCTTGACTTCCAGACGTTGCCTGCACAGCTTTAAGGATTGGTTAGGTTTTGGAACAAAGACCACTTGATTAAGGTTTAAAAAAAAAGGTCATGTTATGGTTTTGTCACTAGAAAATGCCACATAATCTCGCTAAAAACACCTAATTTGAGTCGCCACAAACCTGGCAGGAAAATCTGCCTGCATGTCCCTAAAATAACCACTTTTGTTGCCAGTAACAGTTGGAAAATCTCCCTTTATGTCCTTAAAACTTCCGGTTTTTGGTGGCCACAAAACGGCTGTAACATGTCCTGATGGTCGTTAAAATGACATCATAATATGATGTGCAATAATAACCGATCTGTTTAGGAGGAGCTTTAAACTGTAGCTCTGACACAATGCAAAGACAATAAACGTTAAACAGGGAAGCTAATGTTAATTAGATGGTGGATTAGATGCACGCATCATTTCCTGTGCATCCCTTGAGTTTCGAGAGACAATCTGCATCCAAACTCTGCCACCAATAAAAACTACTTACAGAAAGAGAGGTAATTACCCTATGTGAACACGGTGAAATGCAAACCATAAATGCTATCAAAAAAGTTCAAAAGTTTTGCAGTTTCTGTTTGGACAAGAATGTCAAAGAGAAAGAGAGAGAAAATACATAACAGCAGGGGAGGAAGGAGAAAACATGTCTGGCCCGAGTCACAATAACAGACTCTTTCAATAAGAGAGCAGCTTGACTGAATTCGAGGTTGGACATCCCATTACTGACATGCGATGCAGAACCAATTGCCGATTTGGCCCCTTGTGTTTTTGAGTGGGAAGCTCTCACTGAGACGTCTCGTCTCGCCCTCGGCCTCACTTATGTGAGCAGCTATCATTTTGGCTGCACCCGCAGGTGGTACAGAGACCTGCGCGGGGAAGGTTCGATCCGCTGGTAATTGTGTTCCTCCAAAATCAAATCCAATCAGCGATAAGACGGCCATTCCCTTTCTTTCTTCTTGTGTCCGGGCAAAATGAGATATAGGAGGGAGAGAGTCAGGACCTGAAGACAGTTCTTCACTGTCACGGAGCTCGGCTAATCTTCTGATCCCAATCCCATCACTCGCGCTCTCTTTCCCCGAAGCTACAAAACGTCAATTTTCACGGCTGACAATAAAATAGTTATGTTATGAACAGAGGCTGTAGGTGTTGCAGGAAAATGCAACAAGTCTAATCTGCATTCGCCACCTGTGCTTAATGTGAGCTCAACCTCCACACCAGCAAACACCTACTTAACATTTCACATATTTTAGTGAGACATCACCTTTGGGCACATTTACCTTTAACTTTCTCTTGATTTTATTCCTGCTTCAGTCACAGTGCACATTAAATGGGGTTTGTTGGGAGCGTGGAAGGTTGATTCTGCAGCTCAAAATGCCATTAATGTATGAGATCGTGAAGTGTTTTTCTAACAGTTAGCTTTTGAGTTCAATCTCTAAACTTTTAAAGAGAATCTAATTCATGCAAACTTTTTTTTTTCCTTTAAACTTGCACACAAATTTACATAAATCTCTCCTTGTGTCGACCTTTGCATCTTTGCAAAGATTCACATATTTCCCTTTCATCAATAAACCAGAATTCTATGCATTCATTGTGAAAGAGGAGACACTGTTTTCTTCCCCTCTGGCCTATCTTGCTATTATTGCACAGCACCAATTGTTCTCATACTGTGTCCAGCTGGTTTCATTCGAGCCGCCCAAATCACGGAACAGTTCACACCTGGGCTGGCAGGTGAATGCAATTAACTAGCTGCTAGAAGAGGAAACCAACAAAGCTTCAGGCCCATGAGAAAGAGCACTGAGACCAACGCTCACTATTGTTTTTACTGTCTCCACCTACAAATGCAGCCGCTCATTTATCTCAATGCAAAAACTCCATAAATGCTGTTCCCTTAAACGCAGAATTGTTGTTGTCTGCATATTCCTCCAAATGAAAATATGTCATGTTTGCAGGGGTCTCAGTGTGCATCACCTTCCTCTAAATGTTGCATCTGTTGGTTCTTCTGGCACGTTAGCATGTCAGTCACGAGTTTAATGACATGGCAACTTACCTGTGGGTGTTTTTTACCACTTTAACAGCACTCTACACTATATTACGGATGCAGTTTATGTGGTAATGCGTCTTGTGTGGAACGGTTATGGGTTTAAGTCTACGGGGAGATACACCTTGCAGCAAAATGCTAAATTGTCCAGGTTTGCAGCATCCCTAGAGGTTGCCTGGACCCTCCAGCTCTTCCTCTGTGCACTTGCATGTAGATAACTGCTCTCCCAGGCTGGAGAAAAATGTGTCCAGCAGGAGGATTTTGTTTACAGCCTCTGAGGAAGATTGTGACAGCAACTATCTCCCAAATGTGCCTTTGGAGACATACCTCAGAGATCTTGAAGACCACTTATAGTTTGCGCGATAAACGACTATTTTTAGCTCTATGTGTTGTTTTGTTTTCCACTCTACAGAGGATCATTAGCAATAATGTCACATAGAGCCATGTGAATATGAGCCAAAGTAGCAAAGAAGCAGCTGTTTCATGCAAACTTCTGCACTTTTGTTCAGTCTGTTTGCTATTGAGATGCCTAAAGGCGTGTGCCCTTGAAAGGCCAACAGGCTCAGCTGTGCAGACATGATCCAATCCTGTGATAAGACCTCCTACAGTAATAACATTTTCCAAATCTAACATCTCCTGAACTGTCACGACTCCGAGTCACCCTCATCATTAGCGCATTCAGGATAAAAGTACTCCCGCTAATTGAAAAAGTGTTAACAGACTGAAGCTTTAGACACAACATTTCCCCCAAGTAACATATGCTAATTCATAAAGCAGACGGCCGCAGTCTGTACAAAAGAAAAATACATCATAAAACACAATTAATATAACGGAGGGAGCCCAGATGCCCAGAGATGCATGCCTGCCAACACCCAAGACATACATTTGGTCCTTGAGCGTGATAAAAATCTCAATATAGATCACTGTCGTGCTCTCAAGCGGCAACCGTCTTATTGCTTTGCAGCGCAACACTGGGAGCAAGATGAGATGAGTTACATACTGCAATGATAGACCTTCTTCTGTGCTCGGCATTCAGTATTTGTCAGTGAGTGTGGACTTTTACAGCCATAACTTTGAACTTGCAGATGCAACTATGAGAGTAAATGTGCAGTAAATCACGTCTTTCCAATAAATTTACATTTGACCAATGTTCCTTCTTTTCTCTGCAGAAGGAGATTCCCATGGAGAAGACGCCCGCTGGTGCGAACCCGCCGGGATCTCTTGACGTCTCCTTGGAGTCCTTGAACAAGCTGAATCACAGCAGCTCCAGCAGCGGCAGCCTGTATCCGGACACGGGCTCGGGCAGCCGCAGAGGCGACCGCCATGCTGATGCAGTGATGGGGGGCAAGAGCGGGGAGGACTGCTGCAAAGTGGATGACCCTTGCTCTTCCAGCTTCTCAAGCAAGCCGGGGGCGGATCCCGTGGGCTCGCTCAGTGACTCGCTGTATGACAGCTTCTCCTCCTGCACCAGTCAGGGCTCCAACGACGTGTAAGGGCAACAAGGAAGAAGGCAGGGCTGTAGACTTGAAGTCCAGTCTTTGTCTGTGACATGTCAAGTTCTTGGTCTCTTTTTGTTTGGATGTAAAGACCCACTGAGTGTATTTTTAGGTAGATTTCTATCTCTGTTGAACCTCAAAAAAACTCCAAAAGCTTGAATTTTTGCATTTGCCTGTAAAAATACTCAATGGGACTCACTTTGTCCTGGCTTTAACCTCAACTCCTCTTTTGTTTCTGGTCTTGATTCAAGCTCAAATTTCTCCTAATCTTGAAAATGACTTAGATTTGACTGATACAGTCAGGACTACAGCCCTGCCTCGACACAAGGAGCTCTTCTACACACAACACGAAGCACTTAATGAAGCTGGAGACACAAGGACGAAACCTCAACCCCCAACACCAAACCAGGACTTTGACTAGTTTGACTGTGGGTGTGGTGGACTGGACAGCAATACACAATGTTGTCTCAACTCAGTTTTTTAGCGATCTTTCTCCCCATGCTGGGGAACTTCTTATCATTGCACTGCAACAAATACTGTACAAAGTTTGTAAGGAGTGTAAAGAGAACGATTATTCAAGCAGTGATAAGCAGGGCGGCGTCTTCCGGGAGCAACGCTGATGGGCAACAATGGTGTGTAGTTGCGACAAAATTGTTGCTTGGATTGCATTCCTGTTTGCTAGGAAACTAGATTTAAACCTAAGGTGTCATTTTATGTTTGCTGCTAAGAACGTTGCCCAAAAATTGCCCATGTGGAGTCACATCCCGTAGTAGTAGACCCGGCTCGTCTTTGTCCTCTTCATTTTTGAAGCAATATATTTTAAAACTGCTAATCAAAAATTCTTACATTTTAAAAGTAAAACCTCGTTTGAGTATTATTTTGAGCCAATGTTGGCAAAGGTAACAATTGTGAGAAAATAAACTCTTCAGATGATCACGTTCAGCTAATAGAGTGGTGAAGTAATGAGTCCTAAAACGCGGAAGTCAGTTAGCAAACTAGCACCTCTGGTTCCTGCATCTCGAAGTCCACGTGTTTTTTGAATGGGTTGTCTGAAATAAGGTCTGTGGTTAACACAAGCTAAAGATATTTAGACGTTTTTTTCTGTGACATAAAATACATCAAAATGAACTTTTAAGGTCTTACGCGTCTTGTGAAGGCGATTACTAACAAGTGGCTAAACGAGACTACGGTGACAAGGAATAGTCTAAAATATAAATCTGAAAAAAGGATGTGAGACTAGCAATTGACATAGCCATGATCACTAGCTAGATCAGGTCACGCTAAGAGGAGAGAGCTTTGTGTTTAAGTTAGCGTGCTAAATCAAACCAGAAGTTTAACGCTTTGGGATTTTGGCGTTTAAGTCATCTGACCTGTTTTTCGTTTATAGCCTAACCGTAGCTTTTTGCTTCTTCTGATTTTATTCTCATTTCAAAAAACAACTTAAGGTGGCGTTCATCTTTTTTTGCAAAATAGGATTTTGCACATATTACAAGAGAATACTTCCCAAAAAAAGAGCGATGAAAGGAACAGAGCCATAAGATCCGGCTCCCTTCAGTGAGCCGAAATTTGCCTCACTAGAGGGAACTAGTGCGACGCTAACTTCCGGGTCGGTCCATAAAAAAATCACCCCTTCACCACTCTATAAATCTCACGTTCAGCAGCAGATTGTCTGACGTTGTCAATTGAAGCGGAGTAAAATATGTTTCCATGTGGTACATCGACTAAAAATGATGATTTTTCAGTGTCTGGCTTGTTCTCGTGTACGCAAACAACCAACTTTTTGGCTCAAGCGCACCCGTGTTTCATTGTTAGTAGCTCAGGGAACATACTACTAATTTGGATTGTAAGAACTAAGGAAAGTGTTGACTAATACAAACACCTGATGCAAACCTACACTCTGGTTTATACTCTCATGTAGCATAGCATACCTGAACTCTCCAAACCTCAGTTTTCCTCTCATAGTTGTATATTATGTTGTATATAGAAACGGCTATAAGTTAATATCAGAATGGGCATTGCTGATTGATATATGCAAATGAGAAAAAAAAGGATGTAAATTGTTTGCCAATCATTCTACTGTTTAAAATGGCATGTATCTTTTCCTATGGGATTCTTTAGGAGTTCTTGTTTGAATAAATCTTTATTTTGATCGATAAGAGCTAATACGTAAATAGTTTATCACTTTATTTTAAAGACATATTTGACTATTTGTTTTAGGTGAAGTTATGCCAAATCTCTATCTGGAATTTGACAAGCTGGTGCTAATCAACGGAGCCGACTGTGTGTTTCGATTTTTCTATGAAACTGTTAATATTGTATGAAGAGAGTCTGCAGAGGACTTGTGTATTTTTCTAGATGTCCAGTATTTATACCCACATTTTGTACTGTCAGACTGTAGTGTGATTGTCATGCTTCACCTCTCTCCTTAAATGTTCCTGGTTCCTTTGTAAAGAGAAAATGGTTACCAGCAGTGTTACTTTGGTAATTATTGTTATTGTTATTATTATTATTATTATTATTACTGTGTGCAATTTTGTCTGTTACATCAGACTTTAATGCTATATTTTATGTAACTGTTTCCTAAATAAATATGAGAAACTATTTCCTATTTCCAGCTGAGCTGCAACGTGTGTGTGTTTTATTATTTTTTTATTTGGGCACAGTGCGCCCTCATACATTCTTATTCTCTCTTTTCCTTTGGAAACACAAAGGTTGCGAGAAAACCTCTGAAGTCTTTCACCCAGAGGACATCGCATCTAATCGCCGCCTCCCTCTCTCTCTCACGATCTGTCCGCAGGAGTCGGAGCTTTGCGCCGGGGACAGTTCGCTCCGAGACTGCGCTCGGTGGCTCCGGAGGGATTTATAACCATTAGCGCTTCGATGGGTTCTCGTGCGCGTGCAAATAGGCGCAATTAGTTTACGCACGCTCGGATGATTTCTCTCTATGTCAGCCTCTACATCGATAATAAGCGGAAGAATTAAAAAAAACAAAACAAAACATAAAACAGCACAGCAGTAAATTATTTTCAAAGTTATTGTGTTTAAATTTGACATTCAGTTACCCATACAGGTAAAATAGTCCAAATTAATGAAGCCATAATATAGTTTAGTAAGCACTCATACGCTGTTATATGTGCGTAGTGCGTAAAAGCCTGATTAAAAAAATATATATATATACATATATAGGCTATATTATTACAGCAACAAATAATAAGAAAAGCCAAAGTTAAACAGGCTGTAAATCCCAGACTACTTCTGAAAATGTCTTTCAAATTATTCTACACAAACACACTGTCCTACTCTTTTTTTTTTAGCCTATAAAAGAATTCTAGCCTCTTAAAGCCTGACAGGATATTGTGCAGAGGATTAGAGGAGCTCTTATGTTCATATAAAGTCAGTTAACTTTTCGTTCTTCTCGCCAAAGTAACATTTCAGAAATCTCATTATATCAGGAGTAGAAAATGTCAGATATCTTCAAACTTAAGTGGAATTCCTGTTATCTTGATGTCTCTCTCCGGTGCGCACAGACAAACTGATCGAGATTATGAAAATGCCACCGATGAGCCGCCGCCGTCACGTGGTGCGCTTTATGATTTCTGCGCTCTGGTTTCATCCCCAGTCGCGCTGGAAAGAGGAGACTCTCACTTTGCGGAGCTTTTGTTCCCACCTCAGCGTCGGCGAGCCGAGAGGATGAGCGGATCCGTGTCTGGTGGGCTTCCTCCGCGGCGGCTTGCCCTCCGTGCCTCCGTCTGAACGCGTTCATTTGGTCGGATGTTTCCCCTCCGAGCGGTATTTGGGAGAGAATGCGTCTTCTCGTTTTTGCGACTTTATTTGGAGTCCTTCGCTACGCAGGTAGGTGCAAGTTGGACACTGCGTATCAAGAGCGCACAGTTTGGAGCGCGTCTCCAGCTTGAATGCAACAGAAACACGTGCTTTTTGTGTGGTTTGCCAAAGGTATACATGATTTTTATCTACCTTTATGCGCAACAGAGGGGAACTGTCAAAATTACATTTTTTGGATTCATCTCGGAATGTGCTGTTCCAAATGTTTCTGAAATTAAAAGAAAATAAGATGTATTTCCTTTTGGTAATTCATTTTGACTGCATTTAAAATCTGGCTTCTCATAATTTTGGGCAAAAACTTCAGGAAAGTGGACGCTCATTAACGAAAATGATCTCTGGTGTTGGTTTTGCGCGCTGGAGCAGTGCCGTGCTGGACCCCTGTGCGCTGTTTTTGGCACAGACCGAAAACAGATTCAAGCTGAAACCACCCAAACCTGTGAGTGCCTGTTACCTGTGAGCTGTCTGGTTATTTTCTCTGGTAGGAGCGTTTTGCTTTGGATGAATGTTGGCCAAAAAAAGGCAAAGATGCTGCTTTCTGCGCTCTGTTCGAGCGCTCCTGAGTGCACGATGCTGTTTCCAGAGCTGTTCCCGCACCTGTCTGATTTTAGTTACATCACTTTTTTATTTGCAGTGCTCACAGTGATTATGGGACTGTGTTTGGAGGGTATTGTTTCCATTCATTCTGTAAAGGATTTGCTTTCTTTTTCTTATCATCCTCTGTTTTCTGTTGCAGAGAAAATCAAATAGCTTTGAAGCAATTTTCTGAAACTGATAAGCCCTGCTCAGGCTGGATTTTGCCCTCCAGCATGACTGATGTGATATTCTCCCAAAATAAGAAAGTTCCTTGTTATCACAATCCGCTTGCAGGTGATGGATGGAGGTTTCAGGCGCTGGCTTGGTTTAAAATAATTAGGCAGGGGTTGTGATGTTATGTGGACCTTTATCAGATGTGTTTGATGGTGCTGTCGGAGTCGAGATTAATGTTTGGTGCCATTTCAATAATTACACCACTAATATATGTCAGGGTGGACGGATAGCCTGAGTGGGACATGGGAATGAAAGGGCAGCCGTGTTTGCTGGAAGTTTTTGATTGAGTGGCTCCAGGTGATGCAGCTGTGATGATGACAGCATGTAGAAATAGTAACCGAACAAGGCAGGTGTGACATACAACAATCTGGTCTGCCAGTTGACTCACTTATATAATTACAGGCAAAAAAACTTAACATTTCAGCACTCAAAAACAGAGAAAATCACTTTTACCAATAATGCAATGAGTGGTGGTGAAAATATAGGATGGAGAAATGCAAGATTTCTCCTAAGACTAAAGATCATTCGCCCTTTCTGCAGAAACAATATTGAATCTAACATTCAGAGGAATGATGAGGGTTTGAAAACTTTGTAGGAGCTTTAAAAGCATCAGTTAAGATCTGAAAGCTGTATAAAGTGCTCTTATCTCAAAGAGAAGTCCTAACAGCAGTCCGACACCCACATTTTTATTATCTCTGCATCTGCAGAGCATCGAGCTCCTCTAACTGCCTGTTTGTATTGCAAAAGCAGCTTGAGCACTTGTAAAAATCTATGGGTTGAAAGGGGATTTAAAGATTCTGCTGTGTGCTTTTTGCTGATTTTTTGCTGTTTCTTTACAGCTTATTCTCACCTCAGTGTGTGAACCTAACATCTCATGAGACAGCCTATTAAAAAAAAGCTGAAAAGCACTTAAGATTAGTCTTGGTGAAGGACTTTTAAAGCACAAAACCTCGGCTCTGCCCTCCTGCTTGCGGGCATAATGTCACAGCACAGTGCAGAAAACAGAGGATGACATTGCACCCTCCTGGAGCGCCATTAAAGCCATTTGCACGGAGCAACGTTAGGCCTTACAGCCTCGACTGAACAGATTTGATTCACAAAATGTGTGGGATGAGAATACTGAGGACAAATGTCAGTAACACACAAAAGAAGAGACAAAAATAAGACAAAAGGCATCCTGTCTCGAAAGAAAACCAGGAAATAGGTGGCAACACAGTTTAAGATTTAAATATAAGAGTCACCAAGATTTCACCCTAATGTCAAAGGACTAGCAGTGAAAGTCTATTCGCTCTCTTGCTGAGAGTTTAATGAGAAGATCGATACCAATCTAATGTCTGTGCAATGATGCAATCCAGTAGAGTTTAGTTTAGTGAAGCTAGCCTAGCGCCCAATCAGATGGGTGCATTTTTGCAATGAGAGCATCTTTTCCCAATTGTTTTCTACAGGCAGTTGCAGTTTGCGCGCTGCTAATGCATTCGCGTTTTGCAGGAGCTTTCTCAACGCTTCAAGTTAAAAAAAAATTCCATTCAGTGCACAAAAGTATCTTTCCCCATTGTCCAGTTGGATGAATATAATCTGGATGCGTACCCGACAACCATCCCGGTGAAGCTCCTGGAACCAGCTGGTGTTTATGTTACCGCCCATGTTTTCTGCTTTTCGTCTCATGACACACGGATCTGTGTTCCCGTTTGGAAGCAACCTCTCACCCTCAATCAAAGTCAGAGCAACCGCCCTCGGCATGTCCATCTAAATGTAGGCTATATATTTAATAATATGCAGCAAAATGGCAGTTAGGCCTAAACTAAAGACAAGTGATTCAATGGTTGCCAAGCAACAATTAAAATCGGAGCGCTCCTGTTTTAAATTTTGGGCTTCAACAACCTGCAGCCTGCACAATGAGTTTAATCAGGGTTTTACTGTTATTTAAATTTTGTTTTTTGTGCAGATCAATCCAACAAGTCTCAGTGTTAGATGGGGAGCTTTAAAGGTGCTCTAATGTGGTTTATGTCACCTTAAGACAGACTCAGGCTCACTGTTTCCCCCTGTTTGCAGTTTTGTGCTAATCTAAGCTAACTGCTCTGTGCTACAGTTCATATTTAGGTAACCATCTAGAAAACAGTGACTGAATTTTGTTCTCTTTTCCTGCTGCACGGTGCAGGAGATGCCCTTCAGATCCAGTGCTACCAGTGTGAGGAGATGAAGCACGACTGTTCCACGCCGGAGTACATCGTCAACTGCACTGTCAACGTGCAGGACATGTGCCAGAAGGAGGTGCTGGTCAAACCCGACGGTAAGGGGCTACGTCTCACTTTCCTTTCTGTTCACTCCAAAGCACTCTGTCTGCTGCTCAAAAACCTGGCAGGTTTCAAAGGAATTTGGCGCAAGTTGCTGGGTTTTTTTTGAGAAGTCTTGATGCAATGCAAATTCACTCTTAAGTTAATTGCACTTAAGTGCAATTTCAAGCTCTTAATTCTTAAATTTTAAGAGAAAGGAGACCAGAAATTATGTAAATTCAAGACAAAAAGAACTTACATGCAATCCCTCTCAGTCATTTCCCGCAGAGACCCTGTTCTTAGTCTGTATGTTTTTTCCGTCTTATTCCGCTGTGTTTGAGATGTTTTTAGACATCCACCTTTGGGCAGTGGTGTGCAGCCCCCAGCCGATAACAGCACAAGGTCAGAACTCTATAAAAACAGAATGATAAACAGCAGAAGGGAAGGAAATGTGTGCTTTTGTGGAATTCGCTCAAGATCCAGCATTACAGCACCCAAATGCAGGGTTGTGTGGAGGCGTGGAAGTGTTTATTTGTGCTATTTGAAGTTGAAGATTATATATCTATAACATGCTTTTAGTGGCAACAGGAGGATCTCTTATGATCTCAAGCATTGTCAAGAAGTACGATAAAAGAGCATTTAATGGAATTTCCAAGTCATTTGGAGCTGATGTGAATCTAGATGTTCCTAGAAAGCATCCTTGGAAGTTTAAGCTCGAGGTTTTCACGTTTCTCAGTGCAATCCAGGCCAGAGTCAGTGAAGATTTATAGTCGAGGGTGGTCAGCCAAAATTATCCGACTTCCTATTTACTTTCAGAGGAAAGGTGACCGTCTGGAAACTGGAGACAGAGCCAAAATCAGTGTTCAGGAGGAATGAGACGTCTGAGCATTAAATTTGATTTCTTTGCCATTAGAATGACAACATTATCAAAGTCACGGATAGACAATTAACATGAATACTGACGACCTGCACTCGTAAACAAGATTATCTGGAAAACAGCAGGTCAAAAAATGTCACTTCTTGGCTTTATTGTGACATTTATTTCAAGCTGCCTATATAACCGAAACGACAAATTAAATCAGCTGAGATGTTTGTGCCTCCCTTGACGTCAAAATGAAAAATAAGACAGAAAATACTCCCTTTTTTACTCCCTCTGAACACTTTTAAATCCTCATATTTGTGACTTACCGACCCAGCAGGAGAGGCTGAGCATGTCAAAACAATCTCCGGTGATTTTCTGTTATAATAGACATTGTTATCTGTTATTTTGTTCCTCTCCTAAGCTTCAAAGACAGAGAGAGAAGCATTGATTGACGTGTGAATAGACCTGCTGTGTTACAGAGAGCACAGTCTTGCAGACAGAGCATCAGACTGTGTAACACATCAGTTTCTCCATGCATTGCAAAACCAATCTATTATAAAAACCTATACAAATATAATGCAAGGCTCTCATTGTTTTCATGCCCACTTGAGGCACGTCGGCATTGCGTTGTCGTGAAACCCAGGAAAGCACCATCTCACTGGACCACTTCACTCGGCTCATTCGTCAAAGGGGAGAGATTTCCCAGCTGCCTCTGACACAACATTAGATTAGTTTTGTGCTATGTTACAGAAAATAAAATGGTTCAGCCTGTAGAGTGCAAAATAGACCATTTGTTAAAGAGTTTGGGGGATGATGTGTTTTTTTAAGCCTTTCCAAACCTACAGAACACTGGCGCTCAAGTATAAGAAATGGATTAAACACTGTATTTAGCTCTAATGTAGCTGCAATCATTAGCATGTTTGGCTAACTAGCTTACTTCCTGCCATAGCCTAAAATATTGCCCCCAAGTCAAAAGTAGCATACATCATTTATTAACTTGATAACATTAATTTATGGAGTTACAGGTTAAATAAAAAGTCCCATTTATGGTGTAGTACTGTATTAATCCACTGAAAAGATGTGCTAACACAGTTTAAGCTCATGTTAGCAGCTCCGCCATACTTCCTGCTGTTTCAGGAAAGACCGTATCATGCGGCTTACCTAAAAAAAAGTTTGCTGTTTCTCATTCTAAAA
>JAQFJA010000017.1:6573658-6585377 GCA_029874485.1 Naso brachycentron
GTTTTTAGCACTTTTAATATCTAAACTGAGGGTGAATTGACTGACTTTCTCCGCACAGCCAGAGATGATTGAGTTCAAACACTGTCCCTTCAGAAAGCGGACTCAAGGTGCACAAAGACCACTAATGATTTAAACCAGTCCCCTCTCCCCTATAATCTCCTTGTTTTGCTGCCATTCTCAAAAAGACATTTGAGGAGCTCCATTCACTGTCACACTCACACTTTTTACCTCCCTGAATGAGAATTTCTGTGTTATAATTTGGCCAGAAAATTATTAGGCGATAAAATGCCGTGCTATCAGGCGACACTGGGCTGCTGTGAATGGCAGAAATGGTATTATCTCAGCCCTTTTCAAGGAGCTGCAGGTTTCAAACCGTCAGCTAATGAGTGAATTAATTTAACAAAAGCAAATGATGTTTCTCTTGGTCTCAATGGCAGCCTCGCTGGGTAAATTCAAAGGGCAATTCTTCAGGTGCTATGTCATCTTGGGGGAGAGAATGGCGGGTAAATAAAACAGAAAGGGAAGGAAGCGTTTACAATTTAAATAGGCATTAGTAAGTCATAACCCTCGGAGCACGTCTCTCATTCTAGCTCCCCGAAAACCATGTTTAGGATTCACCAAATGTAATATAATAAATGCACTGTTTATAAATTTAGATAAACCCATGTGACATTTAAGTGTAATTCTCATTTAAATGGGACACTTTGCCTCCAAGAAAGCAAACGTGTTAGAATAACATGAAATCTGCATTCTATTACACACACCGAGTGCCATTGAGAGCTTGTTTTACATAATTTCACTGACTGTCTGAGAAAATGAATAAACAAAGAATTATGTAAAATGTTGTGATCTGAATTACTGAAATAATGCACATGATTAGGATGCGTGTGTGTGTGTGTGTGTGTGTGTGTGGAGGGGTTGGTGGTGCGCTGGCACTGTGAGGAGTGTTGGTGGAAGTAAAATCCAGGGCAGATTCAACAGCGAGTGGAAATGAAAAGAGACATATTTTATTGCTATTTTCAACTAACTCACTGCAGTCAACCACTTTTTCTTACGCTGTAAACTGGAGCCCGACTGATACAGGATTTTTGAGGCTGATACTGATGTCGATTTAAGAGGGGAAGAATTCACAGATTGCTAATATTGTGGCCCATAAAGTGAATTTTTGAGCTGGAACTGAAAAAATGCCATTTCTCTTTTGATTGTTGGTTGATTTTGCACTGATATTAGTATGCAAACGTACTCAGAAGGCTACTCTCTCTCTAAAAAAACCCTTTTATTACAGAATATTTAACATTATTACATTATTAACAAATTCTAGATACGAACAGGGGAATAAGTAAATAGAAAATAAAAATCAAATTGCTAAATAAACATCAGTAGTGTTCAGTATCAGTCAGCTGCTGACTTAAAAAAAATGAAAATAATAAATGTACTGTTTCCGCATGACATGTTCTGTAAAAAAGTTTTCACTCAGGCACATAGCGGCAGTGTTGGGAAGGTTACTTTGGAAATGTAATAGGTTACAGATTACTAGTTACCCTATTTAAATTGTGATAAGTAATATAACTATTTCAATTACTTCATCAAAGTAATCTAACTTATGACATTTAATTGATTTTTGACTACTTTTCTAAATTTCTAATGAATGTTTTCAACTGTTAAGCATTTTCAAATGTTGAAACCAGGCAGGGGCAGACATGGTGCGCTGCAAATTCAAAACAGAGAACCAACCAAAAGAATCAGAGAAGCATCAAACTTTACCAAATGGCCTCGACTGGAAATGACAAAAGACGGCACTGTGCACATCAAAACACGCGAAGCAATAAAATGAGTATTATTCAGCATATAGCCTGAGCTTTTTACAGAAAAAATTCAAATGAAACCCTCTTTGTGATTCTTAACATTTTCCTAAGTAAATGTAATTTAATTACTCTTTTTTTTTTTTTTACATTTTTCTTTACATGTAACTAGTTACTCCCCCAACGCTGCATATCGACACACGTTTACCGAAACTGATATTTCTGTGATTGGCCAATATCGGCATATCGGCCAACCAATATATCCGTCAACAATCAGGATCTACTGAAAGCTATAAGTTTTAATGCTGAAGAGTTACGACTCCTGCGGTAGTTTAGATTTTATTAGGAAAAATGTAAGAAGCCTAAGTAAAACTATTGGGATTAGTCATATTTAATTATCTTTTATCCTTAACTTTTGAAAGTATCTGCTGGGATAAGTGATGCAACGTAAGCTTTTTCCTTTTAAAATGACTTGTGTAAGTCTTCTACGGCAGCTGGACCCATGCTGAACTTGTTGGACTACATCAAGGCGACATCCAAAACAAGATGATTGAACTTTGCCATCGGCCCCCGCCGTTGTTTTAATGGTGATGCATGGATTTTCTTTAACATGCTGCCAAGGGAGCCACATTAGCATGCCATTTAGAACCTGCATCCTTGCCTGAAATAACACTTATTGCATAATATCCCGATGAACAAGCTCCGGTAATACACCACAATTAAGCTGGAAAGCGTTTTGCATCTGCCAACCCTCCACTAGCCACAATTATTTGGCAGTAGGTACACAAAGGGTTATGGGCAGTCGTTTGATGGACACACAGGCCTTTTGATTTTTAATTGTAATTGTAATCCTCTCCACTTGAGGACTTGGAAATGCATCGTTTGAACCCCCCCTCCTTCCGCACACATACACACCTCCCTCCCTCCATGCCTCCTCCTCCTGTGGCAGAGATGTGGAGTATTCAACGGCTGCCCACTTCTCGCCCGCATGTAGCATTAAAAGGTGTAATCCCACTGAAATGTAAATCACAGTTCTTGAAAACAAATTACGCACAAAGATAACAGGGCCAGCGCTCTATCAATAAGGCATCAGAAAGAGCCCTGAGCAGTTTCTTTTTTTTTTTTTAATATATATATATTTTCTTTCTGAGGCCAAATTGCAGCAGACCTGTTATCAGGGGTAATAGTGAGCTGTCAACCAAGCCAGGTTGATTACAAGGTTATAGTAAACAATCCTGTCTAACTGCCGTGGACGGACTGAAGGGGGGCAGATGAGGAGCGCACATCACATTCATCAAGCAGATTTAAACGAATGCTCAGAGGTTCAATGGTTGCCATCACCGGCTCCCCCTCCGTCTCTCTAACTCATGATAATTGCCCCTATTTCGGCGTCTCCTCTGGTGATTTTTCTCCGCGGACCTTCGCATCTCTCCATCAAGCCGGTTGTAATATTAGGAGAGATGAAATTCGCGAAAAGTGACCATCAATTTGTCAGCTGCTGGGTTTCAAAAAAGGGAAATATTGGAAAAAGCTCCCGCTGAAAATGATGGTAAAACCTGATGAGACGGAAAGGTGTAAACGGACGAGTTAAGTATGACATCTATTGGAAGTCTGACTGATTTGGCATCTCATTCTGCTCAACATTTATTTCCCAGCAGTCATCGTTGCATATGACATACCTGCAACATTCGTTTCCTGTTTGAAACACAGATTTCGTCCATGGTGTCTCTTCAAATCTGTCTTGTGTAATCTGAGGTTGTACGGCAGAGAGAGTTCGTATTTAAGCGGAGGACCCCCACATGGCCTCTGCTCAAGCATTTCTGCCTTCAACAGTACCATTACAGAGCTCAATCAGCTCCTTGTTAGTGCCAAAATCGTTCAATTAAAGTGAGCTGGAGAAACAAATTTGCTACAAATCGAGCTTGTTGATGTCCTGTGAAGTTGAGAGGGTAAAGAGGGTGAGGCAGCCGGAGGGTCAGGGGGGAGCGAGGATTCATTTCGGCGAGGTTGCCCCCTGTCCTGAGCCAGAGTCCTGATAGTAAAGATACATCAGCTGCCAGGGGAAGAGGCCAGGCTTTTCTTGGGCGCTCTCCATTAAGGGTTGGGTGGAACAATCGTCTCCGTTGTTTGGGCCAGGAAAGTGATGAGGCTGCAAATGGAATCTTGCGGAGGGAAACAAAAGATGAGGAGATCGTTTAGTGCAACCGGACTCTCGGGTAGGTGCCCCTCTTGGACACGTTAATTGATCTCATTTGTTACCTATACCTGCCCGATCAAGCTGCTATCATTGCTGGGCAGAAGGAGGGGGTCTGGCAGTGTCATGTCCTGTTTGACTGCAGAAAAAGAGGAAGTGATAACACCAAAGACAGTAGAGGAATGTTGAGAAAGTAAAGGATAGAAAATGAGCACAAAGAGGAGGGTGATGCAAGAGGAAGGAGAGTCAAGTAAAAGTGAGACTTGGAGGCAAAGAGAGAGAAAGAGGGCAGACGCTCTAGTCTTACAGGCTTCATTTCACAGCAGCTCCGATGGGCCCTGAAACAAGACACTCCCAAATATCCCAATTACACCTGCACTTCTTGTCCTTCTGTAATGGGAATTCTGCTTTTCTTCCCCCCCTCCCCGAATTTCCGTGAACACAAAGTGGACAATTGTCCAGTGCGGAGCTGAGACGACCTGCTCAAACATCCATGTCTGTTTTACTGGAGGCAGGCGGATCGGATGTGCTTTTAATGGCCCTAATCGGACACTGTGTTAGTCTGCAGTTATGTACGTATTTAATTCACATTTCATTCATTTTGAAGGTATATTTCTGCTGCCTTGCCTGTGTGATACCACTGGAGAAGACTGAATAAAGGAGTTGCCTTCCTGTAAAAATGCAGAACACTTTAGGAAGCTTAGAAGTAATACAGTTAGGAATAAAGCTCTAAATATGAGGAATTACAGTAGATTTTCACGTTAAAATGTGGGTTTTTGCACTTTTTAGTGGTCAACTTGTGGGATTATCACTATTCTTTCCACATTCCCTTCTGTCTGCATTTCTGTTCGTGTTCAGGTCAGCCTTTTTGCTCCCCATTCAAAGTGATGTACTGACTATGTACAGGCCAAGGAGGCAGAGAACGTCTCCGAGGACTCTGCCCCCCGTGTTTTCGTGAGCTTATCCGCTACCTTCTGGTTGAGCAATGATGTGCGCGTTCTCTTGCCCTCGGCGAGACAAAGTGCAAGTTTGTTTGTTCAAGGTCTCCGAAAAGTGAGCACGCCATCACTGGCTGTGCTCTTTTGTCTCAGCATGTCTTTTGCAACTTCGCCCCCCTCCTGCCGGCGTGTCTTCGGAGCTGGCATGGCGGGGTGAGAGCTCTCCAAGCTGCCCGCAGCTTCTCATGCATCCTGCGTGGCTGTCACAAGATGAGATGGGCGCCATTCAACCCAATTAGTGAGATCCACTCTGATGTTGGGAAGAGGGGGGAAAAAAAGAGAGAGAACTCAAATTTTTATTTGGCCCCCTGTCCGTCATCTGCCAATTTCACTGGAAGTAAGAGAGTGGCACCAATTAATGACCGTGGGCCGGAGGCGGCACCAGCACTGGCACAAAAACAGCATGTTTCAAGCGTCGGGTGGCATCATGCGAGGCCTGCTTCTCCACCGACGCTAAAGCAAATGAAATGAGACTAATAGGAAGCTCGTTTCCAGCCGCTGATTAAAAGGCCTGAGAGCTCCTGAGGCATCGCCCATGTCCAGGTCTAGGCCCGGCGTCACGGGGCCTTCACATTGCTCCTGTAATGTCATTTTGGACATCAGCACGTCTGTCTCCCCGAGGTCATCCTTCTTCAGACTCTCTCATTTTTTGTTTGTTCCGCAGCAAAGGCGTGCTAGGAAATCTACACTTTCCTTTGGGGTGTTAATTAAGGGGAGCATCCAAAATTAATCAGCAAATTCACTAGGGCGAAGGGCGATGTGTCTGAAGGCCTGGAAACAAAGTCCGTGAAGCGCCCGCGGAGAAAGGAGCCCTCGGCTATGGCCAGGCATAAAAACAAGTGCACAGACGGCGATCTGACACAAAAATTCATGTAAGTATAAAATTTTACACTCATTTTCCTTGTCAGCTTGTCACAATGAATTATAAAGGTTGATTCGCTTATCTGGCTAAGGGAGATCACACACGCCCGGTCATCTGAACACCATCATATGGTCAATGTCTGCTGGTGGAGACCTGTGATACCACCAAGCTGAGCTGCATCGTTGGACCAGGAGCTCGGCCTCTTATCCCACTTGTACTGATGATTCTTAACCAAGAGTGTGCAGATGATTTCAGAATTATGCAGCCGCCGAATTCAAGCTGCTTCTCTATTGTTGGTTTTTACCTTCAGTAAAGAATTTCCTCCTGGAAGGTTCACCCGCTTCCTTTCTCCTTTCATTCACCTTATCCCCACTTTCATTACACCAGCATACTTAGATAACTCTCCATTTTTGTCTTTCAATTTATCTTTGGAGTTTTTTTTGCCACATTCTCTAATTAGCACAGTGCCTGCAGGCTATTTGTGACCTTTCCATATGTAAATAGATGGATGCTTCCCTCCCTCTCCCCTCTTTCTCTCCCCCGTTTCTCTCCCAGTCTCTCTGACTTGCGGTGACAGGATGAGTGCAGTCAGAGTGAGCCAGTACTCATGTGTGGATGGATGACACCACTCAAGGCATGTTTGGCAGCAGCTCCGGCGATATCAGGGAGCGAGGTGTTCGGGAGCGCGGTGATTGACAGCTGCCAGGTGTGACACTGCCAGCCTGACACAGTGTGTAGCAACTGTCTCCTGTCACTTCCCCTCTTCTCATCGCCCCTCGCGCCGCGTCACTCACGCCGTCCTTTCAGCCCTCTCGCCCAGGGTGCTCCAGCTACCGTGCAGCTGGAGTGCACTTCGGAGGGGCCTCACCGCTCAACAACTACAGTTTCTCGATCTAGGAAAGGAGTTTGTTCAAAACATCAGAGCAGTTATTTTGTCAAGTTGTTGCCGACTTGTGCAGGAAAGAGGCCAAAGCTTGGAATCTGTAGAAACTTTCTGCAGAGGGGGAAAATTGGGTCTTTAATCTTGTCTATAACTGAAGTTCTGACGGATTGCGACCAACACCAAGAAAACCATGTTGGGCTTCTGATGCATAAGTCAGCAACAGTGAACTTTTACCCCAAACTCTTGCCTCAAGTTGTCTCTCGTTTCCTAAAAACAGCAGTGTAACAAAGCAAAATTATGCAAATATGAAACTTAAGCACTGTATTAAAGTATTTGAGGCCTTTCTTTTGAAATTACATTTAGTTGAAGTATATTTTTCCTGAAAATTCTCTCTATTAGCAATAAATGGCAGTTATGGAAAGCCTTTTTGTACTGGTATCATGTTTTCATTTTGATTATCTAGTGGTTTCTTTTTTTTTTTTTTGCAGTTTCTTATTGTCTTGCTGAGTCCTGGTTTCATAAGCCTTTGAGTACTTTTTGTCCTGTTTTTGTTGCGTCTGTCCTCTGTCGTGTTTCAATGGTTAATATTTTTCGAGACAAATGCTCTCCTCTATTTTTGCTGCAAAACAGATCTACCTACAGGTACAAATAAAGTCACCTGAACCTAAATTGTGGCTTTTCTGCTTTTATTGTGGAAACACAATAGCTGTTGTGGAAATTTACTCTCTACTTGCATTAAGGAAAGAAACAAGCACAGTATGTCACATTTTTATTTACAGATATCCTGCGAAGTTAAGATTGAGCAAAGAACAAAACAAACTAGACCATCAATTTTACACTGTGAATCTGTTTAAATCAGCCTGGTAAATATAAAAAAGCTAAGAATTTGTGTGACTATAATAAATTTTCTCTTTGCTGATGAGAGACTAGAAAAAAAATCTGCCAGCAAAGGGGTGAAATTGCAAAAACTATGGCAACATTAAGCCTGAAGCAGCTGCCTTTGTGTGTCGAGGATAAAAGTAAAGGTATGCATAAGCAGAAATGAATAATAGCACAAGTGTGATGTGGAAACAATGAAAGAGAGCAGTTAAAGTTTATTTCTGAGAGCTTTGACATAACTTAGTCTGTTATTTAAGGCTTCTTGTTTCACGTATCAGGATGATTTTTTACTTTTTCACTGATTTTCTTCTTCTGGTACTGGATATATTTAATGTGCATTTAATATGCAGCTGGGTCAATTAATTAAGTTACATGGGAAAACAAAAGGCGTCGCTGAGTTTGGGTTGAATATTAACAATCCCTTCTCTCAACTTAAGTGGAATTACATGCAAGTTGATGCAATTCAGACATAAACTGGTGTCAGGACCCCGGTTTGAATGCTGGGCTCTCTGGCGACTCACCAGGCTCCGCTCATGGAGACAACTTTGGGGAAACAATTTGAAAGAGCATGTGTGAAGTCGGTGAGACACCCTGGCTGCTGCAGAACTTTTCTCGACTCCCAGAAAAGAAAATATGCTGGTGGTGTGACTCCCAATATGGATTCTTATTCCTCAGAGACAATCCAGAGTGTTTTTACTCACATTAGCATATTTTACAGAGGAGGCGGCTCGATTGCCAAACCAGATCACGTTAAAAGACAAATGCATCCGCCGCATGTGAAAGTGAACCCAGTTATTATGGCATATTAATTGATGATAATCTTTTGTGCCAGTTCACCACTTGGAAATGGATGATCTCTGACCTGTGCTGGTGATAAATATAGATACAGAGCAGGAGACGAGTGCACGCACACACAGCAAATAACTTAGGAGAGTTGTCATCCTCTGTGCACACACGCTGCTGCGCAGATGAGACAAGACAGTGCAAGTAAATAA
Organism: Naso brachycentron; assembly: GCA_029874485.1. Classification (NCBI taxonomy): domain Eukaryota; kingdom Metazoa; phylum Chordata; class Actinopteri; order Acanthuriformes; family Acanthuridae; genus Naso; species Naso brachycentron. The sequence goes on from JAQFJA010000017.1 coordinate 6,582,272, forward strand.
AGCTGAAATAAATGCGGCATAATTGTTTTACCCAGACATTACATTTAATGCATGAATAATGGCTACAAATGGCAGGTCTCTTCCTTTCATTTTCCGGAGAGAAGCATATTTACGGACTGCTGGTGGTCCCTGGAGGCCCCCTGTCCCCCCCTCAGCAGTATTTAATACCTCTAAAGTGCATAATTGCTGATCAGAGAGTCTGTGATGCTCTGTTTGGTGTGTAAAGGACTTCTTTCAACAAGCAGCGGAGAAGGGAAGGGGGAAGGAATGCTACACCTCTGGTATCATGTGCCATATTTGTTCACAGTGGCTGCAGGAGCGACAAACACAAGGGCAGAGTGGCTGTCTCAATAGCGGGCTGGTATCTCTTTACCGGGGTCTTTTTGTGCGAGTGAGCAGGCTTGGTTGTCGTGTATATCGCTGGCGAACCATCGGGCACAGAAAGCCACTTAATAAGTAAAGGCTCACAGTGTGATTCTGATCTGGCATGGTGACCTCTAGAGAGGCACACCCACAGGCTCTCTGTGTCCCTCGTTGTCCACGTCCCCTCCCCTCCAACCACAATGAACGGCGGGGACGTGACATCAACATTATTTCCTCCCTTTCCCCAACCGAGCACCTGCTCAACCACCACCACCACCACTGCAGCCCCCTCCCTCCAGCCCCCAGAGTGGTGTCCCCGGCCAGGGCCAGGGCCACGGCGCATTCCAGCCCGACACTGATGCGAGGTGACCGGACTGGCCGGTTCACACGGCCCCTCCAGTGGCGCTGGGGCCGCAGCCAGAGTCGCACGCAGACAGCTGGAGGAGACGGGAGGGTAGGAGGAGGAGGAGGAGGATGCAGGGCACAAACAGCCATAAGAGAGAACAAGTAGAGTTAAAGTTGACAGGTTCAGCAGAGCAGCTGAATGTCAGACACAGCAGCCAAAGTGCTGGAAAGTCAACAGACACAAGTTGTTAAAGTGGCTGTCTGTGAGGTTTGCGTGTGTCTGTGACCATGTCCGTTCTCGATAAAGTTTGACTATCTGTACCTGCTATTTTGCTAAATCCATTGGTTGTCTTCTTCCAAATAAAGTGATGTTTATGCAGATTTTTTCTAGTCACAACTTAGCTGAAAATGATTCCATGATTCCATGATTTTGCCATGAAGTCCGTACATGTTGTTTTTAATGTACATACAAGTTAAGCTAAAGTTAGCTTAGCTCATTTAGCTAAAAACATGGTTTGATTTAATGTGTAGCTAAAATTCAACTTTTTTTGTGTCTTTGTGGACAAAAACTTTTTTATTAAACTGACCTGATAGTGATTTACCTCTATTTTTGTTTTAAATTTTAAGCAAATTCCTGTTTATTTGCTTGATTCACTTATAGTCTTGTGAAGTTTCAAGTTCATATTTGTTTATCTATTTCACTTTTAAATAAAGTTTCGAAGCTAAAATCTCAGCTAATCTGCTCTTTTGAGCTAAAACTAAACTTTTATACATAGTTGCATGCATTGAAAACACAGAAAACCCAACAAACGTCGTGTATCTGTTGTCGAAGCAAAGCTAAAATTTCAAAATTTTAAATGTTGTCTACTCCTAAAGAAAATTAGACAAGAGTTGAGGTATTTTTTTAATATCTGTGATTTACTTCCATGTTAAAATTATCAAAAACCTCTCACAACATCAGTCGGACATGCAGTCGGAAAAAGTTAGTTTAAAGTTGACAATTTTGCTTGTCATTCAAAACATGTTGGTTAAGATTTAAAAAATAAAATCTTTACGTTCGAGTTGAAAAGCAACCGTAGCTGAGGCCGTAAATTGGATCCAGGTCAAGAGTCAAGAGAACAAAATTAACTGCAGTCCAATACAGTTTCGAAGCTGAAGACGCTTATTTGCTCCCAAACTGAAGCTTTAATATCAAATTTGTACCCTTCATCTCTACTTTACAGAGAAAAACACCCAAGAGGACAAGATTTCTTTACTGCAAGTAATTCATTTAAATCTTAAAAAACATGGCTCTTTTATTGTTGGTCTTCATTTTGAATGGAGTTGTTGACTGAAGAGGATGATCTTGAGAAAAGAGGATAAAACATTGAGAAAGTGGCTCTTTGCACTGAGTCGTGCACTTCAGCATTTTCAATCAAAGGATTGATTCATTTTTTTTCTAGAAAACTTATGTTCACTGTTGGTTTTCAATGATAAAATTATTTTTAAAAAGCAGTTTTTCCTTTTACATCGTGGCTGCTGTTGCTTTTACACCAAAAACAATGAATTTTTTTGTAATATTTAAATAATTAAGAACAAAATAACAATAATGGTGAAACAAAAGAAAGCAGATCTCTGTGTCTTAATTAAATAAAACTGCTCTCAGGCAAATTCTGTCACCCCGACAAATATTTCACTCCTTCTCAAATGCGAAGATGGTGCTCTCAGGAAAAGTGTTAATTAATAAAAGACAAACCTTCTTCAGCTTGGTGCACATATGCAGGCACAACTCCGGATCTCGCCTTGCACTTAGACAGCCACTTGAACTCACACACACACACATACATACACACACTCACACACACACACACACACTCACATGGACGCAACCTTATTAGCCGGCGTCCTTACGTGGGACCGCTGTTTGTCTGTGAGCCGTTGCTCCGCAGAAACTGAGAATGAAAGAGAGGAGCCTGAAATAATTTGTTTAATTTGGAGCAGCTCCCGACTCAGCAGGTGAGAGAGAGGGGGGAGGAAAGGGTGAGTGTGTTTTTCTTTTTGTGTGCTGTTCCTCTCATCATATGGAGGCGGGGGGGGGTGGGCAGGAGGAGGGCGGCTCAGGGTCTCACTTCACTTGCCCCAGCTGCAGACCCTCGGTTTGTTGGTTCGGGTCATGATGACATGTGGAAAGCAAACCCACCCCCCCCACCCCCGCCTCCGCCCTGCAACACCACCACCTCACCCGCCGCCTGCTACCTCGCCCCCCCCTCCCCTCCTCCTCTTCCTCCCCGACCCTGCCACCACAAACCCAACTCCTAATTATCTCTGAATAGCAATTTTATTGAACCCTAATTTGTAGTAATGAATTGTGATAGGTGGCGAGGCAGAGAAAGAAAAGAAAAAACTTCACCCCCCCCCC
>JAQFJA010000017.1:6585477-6601780 GCA_029874485.1 Naso brachycentron
GGAGGCACTCACCCCGAGCTGTTGCTGATAATCAGTGTTATTCTGCGTGTTTGACCCTCACGTAAGATGTTCGTGCAACACGAGCACGACTTCGCCGACGCCTCATAACCTTCAGTGGGTGAAATCAGCGCCGCAGTAAACGCTCTCTCTGCAGGTTGGAGACGACTTGCACGCACAGACGGACAAACGGCAACGCGGATGTGTCGCTCTGGATTTCTGGTTTGGCAGCGAGCGGTCACTTGAAAAGCAGCGAGTGAAGCTGTTGAAGGGCACTCGAGCTGCTGCCGAGGCGATGACGTGGACGGAAACACGAGTTCTCATCAGATAGGCCGGGATCACGGGGTCGAACCAGCCGGGCCACGATGAGCCTCTCGGTCTTTTCAGGCTGTCTCTCCGAGAGATGACACGGAAAAACGTTTATTTATATGCAAAGAAGAGTGTGTGGATTTTTTAAAGTCTATTTATATCGCTCAAAAGTAATGAATGTATGTGGATGTAAATAAGTTATTCTACATTTCTATGTCATCTTGTTTCATTAAGACATTTGTTTGACAAAGGTCAAGTTGTTGAAGCATCTTTATTCAGGTTTGGAGCTGCTGATGAGTTCACGCGCAGGTGGGACAGTTTGACATTTGTGTGCTGCATGTACATTTATTCTCCTAAACAAATGATAAACAAGCACAGAAGCACATAAAAGCCTTTTTGGTTGTTTGGTTATTAGTAAAAGCATGAAAGTCGGATGGTTTCGTGTGTTTTGTCTCTTTTCTCGAGCATCTGGTGAAAGTTAAAGTCTATTATTGCATCACAACTTGGGAACTTAAATCTCAAACCCCAAAGCTGAACTACCAGTTGGAAAAAACAACTGCCACTGGACCACAGATCCTCTCTGCATTGCATTCGGTTGAGATCATTTCATGAATTACATATTTGATGGAAATTTGCACCATGAAAGAGTCTCTGGTCCTGAATTACAGCAGCAGGGGATTACATGAGTTTGGCACGAAATAAAATCAAAAGGTTACATTTTTTTCAGATTTTTTCTTGGTGCTCAGCACAATGTTTGTGACTAATGTATTATAACTGGAAGTACCTTTGAGTGAATGAAGCACATATATGAGTCTATACTAGAGTAAAAGGGAGAATCCAGGGTTAACGTCCTGTCTTTTATCAAGTTAAGGCACCAGAAAAAACTTCAGTTAAGATGATAAAAAGAGCCTGATTTCCATTTAATGCTGCTAAAAAATCAGTTTCTGAAATTGTCACCAAATTTAAAATGCAGGATTTGCAAAACAGACACAAATTTTCCATTTTAAAGCAACAAAAGTTCAAAATGTGCGCCCATGTACACAAATCCTACGAATACTTTGTGAATGTTTGACAAAATGCAGTGAGACTGGGCTGCATGCAGAGGTGCGCTGTGTTAACATCTGGTTTTAATGGCACATGCATATTCTTTAAATTTTTTATTACATTTTTTCTCATTTTGTAGGTGTCTTGGCCACAGTTTTTACAGTGAGCCCCCTTTAAAGATTCATCCTGCTATTTTTGTGTTTTGTGTGGCGTTTTTTATGTGTGATAAACTGTTGGTGAATTTTGCCACCTGCTGTTTTTAATTGTCCGTACTGTATTGTGCTTTATATTTCCCGCCCAGGGACCGCAGATGTAAATTAGCTTTATAGCTAACTCTGGTCCAACAGCTATGTTGCACATGGCCCCTGTTAAATAAACTAATAAACTAACCAAACTAAAACTTAAATGTCTAATTTTTTTAATCATTCCCAGCTGATGACATTGACTCCAAAGTGTAATTTAAAAAGAAGTACTTTAAGCATCACAAACCACATCCAAGAACATTATCCCGAACTCTGTAATCCCTGAAAACAAAATAATAAAAACGGAATAATATGTGGGGGCTTTTAAGTGCGAAAAATCCCAATAATTTAAACACTATCTGTTTCTTTTCCTTACATCCCCAGAGCGAACAAAGCCCCACTGACGCCAACTTTCTCCCCGTGATTGGAAGGGATCTCCAGCCTATATCTGGTCATACAAACACTGTTTGCTCTGGGCTTCCTGTCTGTGGACTTACATTACAATGTGTAGATTTAGAGATTGGGAAACTAAAGTCGGCCGGCTTTTCAGTTGGATAACGGCTTCCTCTCGCTCTCTCGGACCAGCACCCCCCCTCCCTCCCCTTCCCCCTCCCTCTGCAGCTCTCTGTCTGTCACACTGTCGTCCAATACCAGATGGTAGGCGTTCATCACGGAGAGCAGCGCCGCTAAGCTAAAATACCTGATTACAATTCACCAATACAATTCAAATATCATGGCCGGGCTTAAGGATAATACCTCTGTAACAATATCATTTATTTTTCTCCCTGTTCCCTTTATCCTTGTTTTACTGGGAAAGGAGACTGCAAAGCCCTTTCTCCAACAGATAAAAGAAAAGATAACCTTTCTTCTTCATCTCTCCTCTTCCTCTGCTCCTGAGGGGATTATTTATTTCTCTCCTCCCCTCCTGTGATCCGACGCCTCCTTCCTAAAGTGCCAATAAAAATAAAACCGATAGGACAATAATATTTCGACAAGACTTTTGCTTCACTTGAACTCCATATTTTTGGGAAATGAGTAGAAGAATAATTGAGGTGAAAATATTTATAGGATGTAAATTGTGCCCTGGCTGACATTTTGCAGCCCTGACAATAATGAATGAAAATGTTATGCCAAATTCATATTTATGCTGTTTATTCATATTTGACAAATATATTCGGCTGCCGCACAGTCATACATATACATTGTGTTCTTGTAAATGCATGAAGTACAGCAGTAATTAAGCTTCATATTAGTGGTGGCATACAGAGAAAAACCTAAGGGCAGTTTGAGTTGATGTGAAAATAATAAGAAACACAGCTGTAATATAATTTAATGTTTTTATTATTATTTTTAATATAATCAGATGCAACCTACAATAAGACACAACACAACTTGAAGGGAATGTAGATTTGTAACATGTTTTGTTTTTAAGTCATTTGTGCAAAAATCTTAAAAAAAAATTATATATATTTTCTTTTTTTAACACACTGTGATGGATTTTTCATAAAAATTAATAATCAAATATACATTTTTTTGTCTATTTTTGTATCATTGCCAACTATCCCCATTTTTTTAATGGTTTTCTTGACTGGATGTAAAATTATTCAGCATTTTATCTGCTACAAGCCTTGCAACTGCTTTGGATTAACAAATTTAACTGCAATTCATGTACAAATCTTGTTTTTTCTCTGGTACATCAATACAAGGCAAATGTCTTTAAAGTCACTTGGACTAATCTGGAAACAAATGCATAAAATAAACAGAATAAAAAAATCATATTTGCAGCAAACATGTAAAATAAGTATTGCACAGTGCAGCAAATATTTGCATACGATGTAAGGGACAGTGTTACTTTGTGCCATTACAATAACACAGGATAATAAAAATTAATTGCAATATAAAAAAGTGCAGATATTTTCTTTTTTAAGTTTTCAAAGGCCGTATTGTATTTTGCTTATTTTCACTTAATTGACTTTTCTCACTCATTCACCTCACTTACTCAATTAATTTTCACTTAATAATGAGAATGAGGTTTGATAAAGAATATAATGGTTTTTAAAACGGCATAAAGTTGTTTTTAAATTTATTGAATGGACTTCTCATGTAGGGTTTACATGAGCATGTAAGATGAGCTGAAAATATATTAACAAAAAGAGGAAATGCACTGTAAAAAGAAAATCTGCTAATAAGCTAAAATATTTTGCTTTTTTTTGGTCTAAACTGCTAATTTTCATGTAAAATGTTCAGCATAAACATAAACAAAAACTCACTGCAGACTTTTTTTTTGCCCAAAACTGACTTTAAATGCAAAAATTGTTCAAACTGAGAGTGAAATCGATTTGACCCTCAACTTTTTGGCGACTTTTTTTTTTTTTTTGCTTTAAGGAAACCCAAACTCAGCATCCTCACACACGTGCAGTCATTCACACGTTGCTGCATGTGTGGCTGCTGTGGCGTGGAAACCTCACCCCCCCCCACCCCCCAAAAAAAGGGGAGGAGAGGGATGTTTTTTTAAGTTCATCCAGCTGGTTTGGAAAATGTTTCATGAATCCAGGGGTTGCAGGAATTTCCCATCACCCTGAGGAGCAGGCGAGCCTCAACAGCACATCAGCTCCCCCGCTCAGCCAGGAGTTGGGAGGTTTTTCAGCTGACGAGCGAGCGAGAGAGAGAGAGAGAGAGAGAGAAAGCAGCGGTTTGCTCGCTTGTTTGGAGGCGAGCGTGTTATTCTTCCACGGCCAGAGTGTGTTTTTTCGCTCAGAGTGTGATCTCTGGTGTGGGCAGAGGTGCGTCTAGCCGCCCACACCGCTGGCACTCCTGCCCATGTAGCACCCATAGCACCAAACCATTAGTGGCATGGCAGTCTACCCACATCTCAACCACCTTCATTAGTCATTCAGCTCCTTATTTTTGTTTGGTTTCCCCTCTGGCTCCTAATTAATGCTTAATCGAAACTGCTGAACTGAGCTGGTAGAAAATTCATGAATATTAAAATCGACCCTGACGTTTTTTCTCACTTTCTCCTCTTTTTTTTTTTTCCTTGAGTTGGCTTGTCTACAGTAGTAGCCAGGCGCCATTTATTTTTGTTGCTGTCAGAGATATAAGGCGTCATGTTTCTTTCCCACTTCTCGCTGTTGTAACAATGACGGAGGATAGCGGGCAACAAAGTCGTGTTTTGCCAATCTGAAGTGAACCGAGGGAGTTTTTTTTTTTTTTTTCAATGTCACTTTGATGCACGCTGCTGCAATTCAGGGGGAACTGGAAGTGGATTCCCACTTTGATAGAGGCCCGTAAGTGAAGCAGACAGAAAAATCATCTGGGTTTAAGACTCTCAAGATTGCTATAAGTGTAAATAGATAAACAGCAGCACAACGTGGTGGAGTCAAATCCCCCAGTGGCTCTTGGATATTTCCTTAATTCACAGAGGGAAGATGTTAAAGAAGTTTGGTTTGAAATCAGCTCCTATAAATTAGATTTCTATTGACCTGTGCTGACAGGGCTGGAAGCTGTGTTACATCCCAGAAGCTTATATTTGTTTTTTAGAAGTTTTAAACTGCGGGCTCAGCATTACTTCCATTATGCTCTTTTCCTGGACTGATCAAGTTCTAAAGACAGTTTTTGCGTTAACGATAAAAGGATTAAAGCAGCACCGATGCTTTATTTGATAAAATAAAATGGTTTGCTTTAATATTAAGCATTATTTTTGAGAAGTTACAATGCAGGGAAGCATATATTCCAAGCTGTTATTAGATTTTTATGTATGAACTCTACAGTGATCTTGATTCGCAGCGATGCACGCGCGCAATCCTCATTTTGAAGGAAATCTACAAATCAGATACAAATTCACAATTATCCAGTTATTCATGCAGCTTACAGAGGATCACTTCTAAATGTGTTTTCTTGTTACCTCTAATGGAACATGATTATTAATGTCTCCTCCGAGGACGCCCTGTCAACTCTCTTTGAGGGAGAGTTTGTGAGCAGAAAATCATTTAAAAATATACACTAACCCCCGCTGCTTATCATATTTTATAAAAAAAAAAATCTGAATCTTTAATGAATTTATTCCTCCCTGCAACTTTTTCGTTCTTTCATTACTCAAGGATGTACTTATATAATAATATATGATTGCGAGAAACACTTTCCGCAGCAGCACAATCATGTTGCTGTTTGTAAAGAAACATGTCTATATTTGTCCTGACTAAATTGATGGTGGCATTGCAGGGAAGCCAAATTGAAATCTTGTGACAATTTCTCTGAAGTTACTCAAATACAATTTGACTTTTGACAAGGGGATGCAATTTATAAAACAGAACATGCCATCAGTGGAGCTTGGCATTTGCATAATGAGGATACTTCCATTTCCGCCAGCGATGTTTTTGACAGCCTCTAACTAAAAGCCGCGGTGGAGAGGAGTGAGAAATGTCGATACGAATAATCCAGAAGAGGCAGGAAGAGGGGCGATCAGGGCAGCCACCGGATCCATCAGAGAGCTGGCGAACAAAACAAATGTAGTTTGGCAAAAAAAAAAAAAAAAGCACAACAGTGTGCTCATGCTGCAGTGATGCTAGGTGACCCTGGCAGAAAAGGCACAGAGGGGCCCTCTGCCCTGAGCTACGGCCTTGACTTTAAACGCACCGCAGAGGAGTTGGACCGCAGGAAAAACTCATCCGGAGGTTCGTCTGATAGGTTGACAAATATGACTGAACTGACGCTAATGCCATGTAGCTCTTTTGCTCTAATTGTTGATTCAATTTGCTAATGACTAATTTGATTTAAGTGGCAGGCACATCTCCATGTGTGCAGGACATGGAGAGGAGGAATTAAAATTAAAAAAAAAAAAAAATGGACTGGAGGTGGCGTGATGGCTTGTCACGCAAAGGCTGCTCGCCTATGAATATTCCATGAGAGTTCACACTTAATTGTTTCTGATTTGTTTATTTTTTTCAATACAGTGCTTTAGCGCACACTCCATCAGTCCCCGCGTTGACACCCCGTGCACCCCCACCCTGCTGCCCCCCCCCCTCCTCCCGCTCATGCCACCCTCTCCTCACCATCCCCCACGCTTTCACAAGTGGTGCTCAGATGTCCATCAAACGCAGCAATGAAGGATCACGATAAGTTGTTGGAGCCTGTCAACAAAAGCACTCTACCACTTTGTCCCCCCCCCCCACCTCTCTTGTTGAGCCCGCTGGAGATCTCTGATGTGAAGGAGCAGATGAATTTCCAAACACACATTTTCGGGGCCCCCATTGAGCGCCGCTACCTGTTGCCAATGCAAATGGATTCCAACCCCAAAGATCCAAAGGAAGCACAGTGTCCTGCCGCGGAGCGTTCGAGTCCACTTGCGTGCTGTTTGCCTCTTGGAGTGGACGCGGTTTTCTTCGGTTAGATGGGGAATAAAAGTCGACGGTGACCCCGCGGTTGCCCCGGGCGCCGCGTTCGGGTGCACATGGCAGTTCAAAGTGGCCGTCTTTCCAGCTACGGGTGCCGACATAAATTGCGGGAGCCAGGGTAAACGTTTCGACAGTGAAAACAGTTGATATAAATATGTTCCAATATGGAAAGTGTAACATAAGGAGAGGATGAAGACAAGAGTACTTACCCACATGAAAGCCATGAGAGACGACCTCAGACTGAGCTGTTCTCTGGAAGCTTTGGCGTCCACCCGTTTGTAACGGCTCCAAGCCTGTTGAGAGTTCTCCTGTAGGTTTTTCTTTTATTTTGAAATCCCTCTCTGCCCCGGCTCTGCTACACCTTTGTACTCGCCTTGTTCTGGCTGGACTTGTAAAGAAGCGAATCTCTTTCCTTTTTGCCTTTTATCCTCTCCCTTGATGGGTGTTCTGACTTGCAAATCATGCTGTGATATTGAATGGGATTGACATTTTCAGATGTAAATACATAGAATATTTCATATTTGGTAATGGGCAATGGAAAGGGGATGGAAGTCTAATTATTGTATAATGATATCTTTCCCTCTCAGATCTGCTGGGGCTGCTGAATGTGTTGCCATGGAGATTATGAATAAATATGGCCATGTATTTATGTATTAATTCATCTGTGTGGATATTTATTTGGTGTTTGTTCATGTATTCATTTATTCATTTATACATTTGGGTCGTTGTTTTTCGTGTGGACAAACGAGGCCGCTGTGATGTGAAGCGCTTCCCTCTGATTTTGAATCGTGTCGCCGGAAGTTGGACGGGAAGCAGCCAATCAGATGAGATGACGCCTGCTTCAGGACTTTTCAGAGGAAGAGACAAACTTTACGAACATCCACAAGTTTTTTTTCTTCTTCTTTCTGCCGCTGGATGTGATTTGCTGATGCAAAGCCTGGAGAAATCTGCGGCAGGTCACAGGAGAGCGACAGTTTAGGGCAGTTTATATTAGTATTGATAAATAAACATTATTTAAAACATCTGTCAGGCCCGGTTAAATATCCTCAGTGTGGTTCAGTAGCTTCACCAACCCAGGGCATCGAATATTTAATTATTGTACTAACTGAATAATGAAAAAGTCAATTTCCAGACCGACGCCCCGTGTGCAGAAGACAATTGCATTTCTAATATCTGCATGTGAAATCTTCCTCACACACCCTCCCCTTCCCACGTCCCGTCTCGATGCCTCGCAGGGCTGCGAAGTCTCCCGCATTACCATAGCTCCCTTCCTGACTAAGTCTGTTCCTCATATTCACTTGTCGTGGCTAATTACGTGTTTAACCCTGTGCTGGTGAGCTTGTTTTACATTCAAATTTATGGGGACCTCGCTGATCTGAAGGAGCAGGAATGAGCGGGGACACGACGGCGAAGATCAGTCTTCTGGTAATTGATTATCCTCTTAGAAAAGAGGGAGCGCTTCCAGAGGGCTGACGCCTTGGAGTTGTTGACCTTTGACCTTTGACAGGGCTGGAAAAATTAAATGGAAAGGTCACAGCTGGATGGAGGGAATGTTTTTATGTGTATATTCGCAAAACGATGGATTTTCTGTATTTCATTTTCCTCATTTTTAAATTTTTTCTGCTCACCTTCTATTATTATTAATATGATTATTATGATTATTATGATTATTATTATTATTGGCTCTATAGTGTGATTTGCATTTTTATTGCCACAAAATGCAAATATTTCTGTTTTCATATCAACACGATGCTGTAGCAATAATTTTCTGATCTTGTTGCTCGTGGAATAAATAATTATGCATATGTTGTCAATATTTACATTTCCACTGTTTAATTTAATTCTAATGGAAGTCCCTGGGCGATACGAGCTGCAGCTAATAGAAGAGAAATGATTAAAGCTTTCTCCATAATAACCCTGCTGAAACACAACTTGCTGTACTGTAATCTAATGTTGCATTTCCGTGTTTATAGACTACGGCAACTTTGATCACTTCTATCGTTGATTTAATTTCACAATGTAATTTTTTTTCCCAGACCCTTTTTAAGGGACGTCCTCTCTGATAGGTTTTATTAGTTTTGGAGCAAAATAAAAAGAAAACAATTGTTTGTGCGTGTTTCTGCGTTGGGTGTGTGTGTGAGTGTGTGTGTGTGCAACCGCCCTGACCTGTTTTTTAATCATTACCACACACCCCTCTCCTCTGTACAGTGGTTCCATTGTGCTGTAAGCACTGTATGGTGTGTGTGTGTGTGTGCGTTTGGCATGCAGTACCAGGCCGGGTCAAAGCAGCTTAGTTCCGATCTGTTGGGTGACCTGCCCGAGCCTCGCCGGCCCCACTGACCCGCATGATTTCATTATAGAGAGGTGAGGCGCACGGCCTCTGCACATGTGCACAAACTCACTCACTCACACACACACACACACACACACACACACACACACACACACACAAGCACAAGCACAAGCACGGACGTACGTGCATAAATATATTTAAGGCATATGTACATACACTTGGGTGCACATCCACTACAAATATATTCATGTACATGAAAACAATTTTTGAATAAGACAACGGCATTTAGATGTTGCTGTGTGAAGAACAAACAAGTCAATAGTTGATATTTGTCGCATTTTTCTTAAATTCAGTGACAATATTGCAAATAAATTAATACATTTAAACAATTTTGCAATATTTTTTTAAGGTACAAGGCAAAGAAAATCATCAAAAACATGCTAAAGTATCCGGTCTGTTCAGAATTGCATTGACAAAAAGACAAAAATCAGGATGTATGTCTGAAATCTTAAATAACAAGCAGATGGAAAACAGTACTAACACTAAAAACAAGCTACAGAAGGTTTTAATGGCCAATGGACTGTCAAAAGTGAAGTTTTGTATCTTTTTGGAGAGGAAAGACAGTGATGACAAACACCAAAAACAAGACATCTGCTCCATTCAAACTCACATGGTTTTATTTCCTAAATCCTAAATATTTAACAGATTTAGTGCAAGACAGTGACAGTGATGCAGGTCCAAAAACGAGCTATTATCAGGAAATTGTGTTAGCAAAAGGCCAAAATTAAGATCTGAAAATATAAATCATTTTGCAGATAAACATAATCCAACCGAGAGTATCTGATCCATTCAAAACTGCATTGAAAAAATTCCAAAAATAAGGTTGCATTTGTGAAAACGGAAACAATTTTGGTGCTAGAAAACAGAAATGACACAACAAGCTGTCGGGATGCAGACAAATCTCACAGTTGCAGCTTATGTGTCCATTGTTTATTTCCTAGAAAACCATTCCTGGAAATTAGCAATTTATATGTCAGAAGAGGCAGCGAGAACGTATTGATCGTCAGTCTAACAAGGAGTCCACTTTTCATGATGAGATGACCATAAAAATACACTTTTGTTCCTGATTATAAAACGTGTCAGAACAAAAGCCAGTTTCTGTAATTTGGCTCCAACACACACACTCAAACATACACTCAAAGACAAAATGCTTAAAATCACACACAGACATCCTGCTGAGTGTAAACATTTCTTCAATCTGTTCCCTCTCTATGTGTGTGTGTGTGTGTGTGTGTGTGTGTGGAGGTTGGTGTTGGTGTCAGAGGAGCTGTGCAGAACACCATCACTAGATGGCGATCTAGGTTAAAGCAGTGTGCTGCTGTACTTCAGGGCTTGTCAGCAGTCTGCTGTTCTGTGGCAAGTGATCCTCCTCATTGAAGTGTTCACACTCAGAGCTTGTCGAGCTGTATGGAAAAGGATTTGGTTTCACTTTTGCAGGGATTGAGGACTTTCTTACGTGTGTGATGGCTGCATGTGCTGCGCCTGAGAGCACAAACCAACACAACTCTGAGATTCAGAACAAATTGATCTCTGCAGGTGAGATGAGCCACAGTTCGAACCTGATTCTTAATTAGATAGGATTGTGTTTTGACCCCAGCCGGCCCAATTAGGGTCAGGCAAGAGTAGGCTGACAAATTCAAGTTGGAGTAAAATAAGAAAGAGGAGCAATTATTCAAAAAAAGCAATGAAGAAGTTCTGTTAATTCCAAATAATCCTCACATAACAAGGTTTTTTAGAGTGGGGCTCTTGCTGTAAAGCTGAGATACTGTAATTTATCAGAGAATTTTAAAGTGAAACCTGGATTTTTCTTTCTCAAAACATCATCACAATAACATAAGTATAAATTATAATAAGGAAGTAGAGCTCTGAGTCACATGTAGAACCACCATGGTTATAATTAGGTGTGCAAGTGTACAGTGTAAAACCATTAGTGGACACAAAAGCATTTTGATTGGTGCCACAGTAGTAAAAAGGAAATCTTATTAGGAAATTGTAGGGAGGAAGGACAGTAAATAGTCTTAAAAAGCAAAGAAACAAAAGGTAGCATGCACCATATTTTTTATGATGTTGTTTAAAAATTTTTAAGAAAAAAAAAAGCTGGATTTAGCTGAAAATAACTGCTTTCAGGCCAAATCTAATTCAGTACACAGAAAAAATACAAACGTCTTGGAGGCAGATCTCATTGGTCGGTTTGTACTTCAGTGGGTGAAAATGCCTTCTGAAAATTCAGATACCATAACCGTCCACCTTGCAGCTTTACTCGGTTCTTTATTTGAATTCCTTGGAAGGAAATCCAAAAACCGACAGCAATTATAAGATGGCACGAGATATCCCATACTGACCTTCGCGGTGACCTCAGTAGACTGAGCTTTATGCGGTCACGACCTAAATTGTAACACAAGACCTGCAAAGGATCTCATGAGAGGATCATTTTAAGCTAAACCACGATCGTTTCCGAGCCCTGACCAATGTAAACAATTCCTAACCACGGCATCGTTCTATCATGTAGCATCAACCTCCTTCTAGAAAAATCCCAAACTCAGCAGCCATTTTTGTAGCTGACTTTAAGATGTAAGGCCAGGCTTCTATTTAAACGACTGAGAAGAGAGCTGTGACTCTGTAAAAACAGTAATCAGTCAAATCTGATAAAAACAGCTTTAAAAGTTTGTTGACTTGCCTCAAATTCAGTTGAAAATGTTGCTTTTCCTAAAAATTACACCTCTGCTACCCAGTTTCACAACACAGACTTCTTTGACAGCCTCAATCCAGAGTGACAACATGATCGGCAAAGGTGTGCTTCCTGGATTGGCTGTTTCAGATCAGTTGATTGGCTCTTAAGGGGAAGGGGCGGGGCATGTGTCAAACAACTGCCATGTGTCAAACTTTTCCATTGAGAACACTTTATATTGCTGTTTCTTCTCTTAAAATGTCTCTAGTACATGTTTCTATGGATTTATTGAAAAGATATTCTGACTCTTAACTTCATTAAAGTCCAACTGCAGTCAATAAATCAGTCAATAAAAAAGTTTGGATCAACATAACAAGGTAAGCATGCTAGCTGTTTACCTGTCTAGCTAAAGGTGGATGTGGCTACTTAGCTATGCTAATTAGCTAATGCTGATAACATGTTAAGCTCCTCCGTTTCCTCTTGACTTATGCTCATTGAAGTGTTTTTTCCTCCTGTTTTGACTAGAAAAGCATTGTTTTGTTAGCTTGACGGCGGCTAACAACAACAGCTGCATCCTCACAAGCTAATTAGAAGACATGAAAAATGTGCTGGAACCCAAAAAATTTGATCAGCTAATATGACTAATGATGCTTGTTGTTTGTCACTGTTATATCTCGTACGATGCATTTTACAACGCTTATATTTACTGTTTAAAAGCTGCTTTTTTGCTGGTGATTTTTTCTTTAATAATTCCACTTAAAGGACCAACAGTGGCTGTTTGGCACTCTCAAGAGCTGGTGTTAAGTTTGTCCATTCTGGGCTCCAGTGGAAGAGGACCTGCCCCCTTTTTAAAGATTTAAAAGACTCATTGTAAGGTAACAAAACCACAACAACTCTTATTTTAAGGTGATTATACACAGTTTTTTCTGAAATAATCATAAAAATATTAAAAAATGCTCTGCTCTGCTGCTAGTATCTAATTATATTAAGTTAAATACAAGTTTCAAAGTGTAGCTCAAATACTTTACAGTAATGTTTTATGTGCAAAACTGAGAAAGAGACGTAGAACCAAGAGGGAGACTTAAAGAAAAGAAAACAATCTTTAAGGCCGGAGAATCAAAGCGCCTTTATTTGCATAACCTGCATGCAAGCATTTACAACACACACACGTATACATCCCATCACTGTAGTATCTCATCACCTCTGTCTCCGCCTCTTTCCAATCTCCCTTGCCTTCTTTACATCAACTCTATTTTTTTCATCCTTTTCTTGTATTTTCTCCTCTCTCCTCCTGCTCTCTACCTATGCAAGTTGTCATTCTCTCACCATAATAGCGCTGCCGTGCCTTCATGTTGCTGGTTGTTTGCTTGAAACGTAATCTGCAGATGTAACAGAGGAAGAAATTGAGTCTAACAAATGGCTTGAAAGGCTCACGCGGCATATCAAGCCCAAACCAACAAAGGCAGACAAAACGCCCGTCTTTTTTCCTCCCCTCAACATCTGAAGTTGATATTTTCAACAGAATAGAGCGCGGCTGACGTTTCCTGAATAAAGAAACGCCGCGTTCGCAGCTGTTGTGTTGTGTTACGCTGTCATTCTGACTTGAATGGGAAAGTTGAGGCCCATTTGTTTGGTTTAGCTGTTGAGTAGAAATGGTTTGTTTGATTAACATTTTGCTCGCGCATGTCAGTTTCCGCGGCGTCATTTCTATGGGGAATGAAAAGAGCTGCGACTGAGGCTGTGTAAACTGTAGAATATAAGGAGACTTCTATCTAATAGTAGTCAAATAAAATGGCTTTCTGGTAACAATAGGCACATAAAATCTATGTGAAATCAGCCTAACAGCAACTATGATTATGGTCATTACTGCTCACCATGACCCACACATTACGGGAAATTACCTTAATCTGTCAGTGCCTGTGTGGACCATAGGCTCTGCTGCTGCTGGTGTAATCTCTTGGTTTCCCTAATGTGCAGCTCTAGCATTGTTTTTGCCTCCCCAGTTCACAAAAATCACATTACACATCCAGAGAGGAGTGTCCCATTTGGAGAGCCGTACTGCTAGCTTACAGCTTAGGCAGGTGCTACCTCCAATCGCTTGTAATGCACCATAATGGGCCTGTTTCATGGCAGGAAATGTAAGTTGTTAAGTGTTAAGGAATGGATATCCTGCTGTGTGTTATAGCGTGTGAAACACTGTGAAATGAATCCGTGAAAATATGGTTTAATGGCTCCAAACTTCCTTTTTAGCTACCATAGAATAACAAAAACCTAATAGTGGCATCATAACGTTATATTCCAGCTTGCCTCTTGCTGTTTCACTGCCATATATTAAACTGCTGTTTTTTTTGTTTTTTTTACAGAGACTTCTGTTTAAAAGTATCACTTTTCTCTTTCTCAACACAAGCTTATTAAATGTCTCAATCTATATATTTACCTTTTCCCTCACCTGTCGTGAATTCACACAGTTTTATCCGTTCCTCTCGCTCCTGATTAATTAGCTGCATTGTTAATAGCGAGCGGCGTCACGTGCCGCGTGAGCCGGCGCTGTTGTTGAAGTTTTCGAACTCTGTTGTTAACAAGCTGATTATACTTTGTTTATCTTTCTTCTTTCTCTCTCTTTGTTTTTTTTCTTGTCAGGGTGTGATGTTTTATTTGCCTTGTGGGAGCTCTTCTTCTCACCTGTTTGTGTGCACACGTGATTAAAGCTGAAAATAAGGGATGATAAACACAAAACTTGCAATGTGGAATCCAAAAAGTGGCAGATATTGTCTTTCTTAAAGGGTTGGATGGAGTGCAGCAGTTCAAATAGCTTAAAACCTGTTTTTGCCACTGCATGGAAGTCATTGGATGGGTTGTTTGAGCATTATTAATGCAAGGGCCTGTTGTGACTAAATGAACTTGTTTTTATCATGGATCTGTCATACCATAGCCAGATGCTGGTAGCCTAAAGCCTGGCACACACTGAAAGATTTGATTTTTCACTTTTTGCCTTGCGTTCATCATCGGAGACATGGATTTGTTTACTGTGCTTCCGTCTTTAGTCAGCTTGCGTCCTGATTGACTATCGTTTCATTCCATATGACAATCCACAGAGTGTGTGCTCGGCTGTCCTCAGTGCTCCACCAACGCAATGTGGATTTCTGATCCTAAATAATACACAGGTTTAGTATTTAAGATTTTAAATCGGGGCGGCCCTGATCGCCTTCTGAGCAGATTGAGGAGGGTAAAAACATTCTGATCACACCTCGCACCACAGGAAAATCCGGCAAGATTATCTTTACAACCATCAGATAATTGGGCTGTTGCTGACTTTGGTCGAAAGTGGAGAATCGGGCCCAGAATTGGCCCAATTGTCTTATGGTGTGTACCCCGCTTTAGTTAACATCTTTGATCCAGTCATGTCATTTTAACAACAAGGCTGCAAAAGGTACCAGAATAAAGTACTTAAATCTTTTACTGTAATGCTGAAGCACCACACCATCTTACAGAAACACTATTGTACATTTTTTGATGCTGAAACTTGCAAACAGGGCCGCCCTGGTGGCTCAGTTGGAAGAGCAGATGCCACATGTACAAAGGCTGTGTCCTCGCTGCAGCGGCCCCAAGTTTCAGCACACTGTGGCCCTTCGCTGTATGTCATTCCCTCCCACTCCCCCCCATTTTCTGTCCAACCCTTCACCTGTCCTATTAAAACAAGCACAAACAAGAAGCAAAATACTAAGTACTTGTTTGAGTGTTAAATCTTTTCTTTACTGTATATTTGGATTTGGAAGAAATAAAAATTACTGTATGCAAAGAGGCCTCCCACAGGAGTCTATGACAAATAGTTAGAGTTATGGAAGGGGGTGGGGCTAAAGTGTCAGGGCGGGGCAAGCCATGACCAATGAAAGTGTGTGTGTGTGTTTTTCTACAAAGTTTGGACATGTTACGTCAATCCATTCAGAAGTTATGTACCTTTTTGTTACAGGCCACTCCCACTGCCACGCCCCCTTCTTACCAGCCCTGAAGAGTTAATCAGCTGTCCAACTTTTCCATTAAATCATGTGCAGGTCTGCAGATCCATTTGGAAATTATACATCTTTTTGCAGTAGGCCCCTCCCATTACCACGCCCACTTTTTGACATGAACACAACACACACCTTCACACACAAACACACATGACCTCCATGCCAGATTTTAGTCTCCTAGTACAAAACTGTGGTGGCCAAAGAGTGGGGGAGTATTCATGGACAGACCAACCAACCAACTAACCGTCCGAACAACCAACCAAAAAATCTCTAAAAACAAAATTTGC
>JAQFJA010000017.1:6601880-6614264 GCA_029874485.1 Naso brachycentron
AATGGAAATACTCCATTAAAGTACAAGTAATTTAAAGTTGTACCTAAGTGCAGTACGTGAGTACTTTCAGGAATGGATTTCTTGCTTCATAAAACAATGTGATCATGCAAATTAATGTTGCATAGGATGTGTTTTATAATTTAATGCCATTCGGACTTAAAAAGTGTTTGATTTCAGTTCAGATTGTTCATATATTGTGATTTTATGATACTCTTCCTGCATTTTCAGCATGTTAGCAGTCGTTTAAACAACAAGTTTCAGAGCCGTCAGTTTTTTTCCCGTCTGTTAACATTTTGGTGAGCTGCTCCTTTGACCCGTGAATTTCAATAGGCAGGATGGAGGATACAGAGCGCAGCCTTTAAGGACCGGCTGACTGTGAATCAAGCCAAGTCTTAAAGGGTTCACGTAAAGCAACAGCTGGAACAGTGCTGGCTCTCTCACTGGCAGGGGAGCAACACAATAACACTTTAAAAAATTAGAAATATCTTACAGAGGGAAGCCGGGCATTGTAATAAGTCTTGGGGCCTGGAAATTGACCAGTGTATTCTTTTAAATATGCAGAAATATTCAATGAGATACAAGGTGATTGCTGCAGCTTTGAAAGAAACAAAGTGACTCACCTGCTAATATTTGCTCTTTAAAAGGTCTCTGCCATTCTCTGCATGATAAATCACACTCTAAAGCTTATTGTAAGGCGTTATAAATTACTGCTTTCATTTATTTCTTTTCCAATACTGAGAAAATGTAATAGCATCACAGTGGAGTCATGGTAATAGGAAGTATATATTTTGTTATCCAATGTTTCCCTCCACTCTGCCATCATGGATCAATAAAACTCACAGTCTGATTTAGCTGAAGTTTACACTCCTTCCCTCATACAGGAGGATCATGTTTAGCCCCGACAGTGCACCTTGTTTCCTTATCAAATACGCAACAATCTGTAAAATGGCTTTGAGGTGACCCTCCCTTCATGCCCTCAGGCCTCCTTTGACCACTTTCCCCCCTGCCCGTGACACAGCGTGCACGGTGGGGATCCGCCGCGGCCCTCCTCTCCTCATTAACCTCGTCTAATTAGATGGCAGGGAAGTCCATTGTTCGCCCTAATGAAGCCTCAATGGAAAGACAGGGCCGCGGCTGGCTCTTCTGACACTGCTGTGAAATTGCAATCCCTTTCTCCGCGCCTTCCCTCTCTCCTTCTCCCCTCCTTTTTTCTTTTTTTTTTTTGCTCCTTTCTGTTCGGTTTCTTGAAAGTTTGAGATAGTCTATCAGAAAGACAGAAAGATGGAGAGACAGAGGCAGAAGCAGAGCAGTGAGCAAGGCAGATAATCCGCATGATAGCTTTACACATTCCCATACTGCTAATTTTTGCTCCAGCAGCAGAGCCGAGGGTAGCATTAGCTCTGCTAAGCGCCCCCAGTATGGATCCCATCCACTAATTACTTGAGCTGCCGTGGTTCGCTGAGATTTAAGTACCACCTCAATACCATTATCTTCCATCCCTACAGCTAGCCCCTGTCGCCTGGGCCCTTTGTAGTGGAAGCGGGGGCTGCAGGGTTATTGATACAGGCCTCCCTTGCAGATAAGATCCATGGTCTGATGGAGGAACGTTACTGTACCATATGGATCATAGAGAGAGTGGATGGACTTGGATCAGAGCTGGAAGCAGCAACAAAGAGAGCTGAAGGGCTGAGGGGGCGTGAGCACACACCTATGTGAGAAATCAAAGGCGCGACAGGAGTGCAAGTTGGTGACTTGGGGGTTAAAATTGGATGGGGTCGTATTCGCCCTCCAGTGTTTTTTTTTTTCCTTCTTTTGGTTTTTTGGCTCTTTTTTTTTTTTTTGGAGGTGGGGGTTTCGCTCTCTGCTCACCCCAGAGCGACTAATTACAATTCACATGTCACACGCTCTACACATAATAAGAGTTAGGAAACAGAATTAGAATATTCCAAAGGCCTGCAGGGGGTGTCGTCTCGGGAGAAAGAGGGGAAAGTGTGTCTCTTTTTGCAGGAAAGGAGTTGGGGGAGAGAATAGACTCTGCATGTGTTTATGTGCCAATGCATGTGGCATGTGCGTGGTTGTGGCGTTTGCAAGAGAGAGGTGGGTGAGTGGGTGGCTCGGGGGCAGACGGGGGGAGGCGATGGAGGGAGTGCGAAAAATCTACAACGCTCCCACGCTGTGCTTTCCTGCCTGATGCCGTCCCGCCGCTACGCCCGCCACCACTCGCTCTTCACACGTCGGGTGTCGCCTGCTTGGCACGGCTGCCTGTTAGGGTGATGGAGGGATGGTTGTGCTGGTGGAGTTTTCAGGGGAGGTGGAGGGCAATTGAGTGACATCTGCTCCGCTGAGACGGGGGGCAGGCTGGCTCCTGGCATCAGCGGCTGCAGTGTCAGAGGCATTGGCACGAGGCTGGCTGGGTACAGCAGGGGCGGCGGCGCCGGCAGCAGGCGGTGGATGGCCTTAACGGAGAACCGTTTGCTCAAACAGCATGACATCTCCTGGAATGAAAGCACCCACATACACACACAAAATACACACTCCTGGCAACACACACACCCCTCGATGCTTCCATGCACAAACTGGCACCCTGCCCTCCTTCTCCTGCTCCATCACCTCCCTCTACTTGACTATTTCTCACCTCACTCTTCAGGTTTCCTCAAAGCCGCCATGTCCAGCACAGAATTGCCATTCAAAGGCGTTTTTCATCTGCAGTCGACTAACGTGGACAGTGTCAGCTCGACACCGAGGTTCATTTATGTTGCCAATTACGTCCCTCGCCGCCCGGTCCCTTCCATCTCTACCTGTCTTTCCGTCTTTTATCCTCTTTTCTCTTCAGGTTTCTTGCAAACCAAACACCGTTAATGAACCATGAAGCTGACATCTGCAGGATAGCAACAACTACATTAATGTGAGCGGCGGCAACATTCCCAAATCCCTGCCTTGTCACCTGCCGCCTCCCAAAGAGAATACATAAGTAAACGGGACAAGAGGAGGGATGGGAAAGTGGAAGCGTGTTGAAGGAATGAGGCTTAGCAACTAACAATGTTGATAACTAGCTCTTGGTAGCTTTGGTAGCTATTAAAGCTTAGCTATTTTTCTTAGAATATATACAAAAGTTATTAGCAAATAGTAATTTTCCGAGAAGAACAAAAAATTCAGGTAACCTCGAGGTGACAGAAGAGAGAAACCACAAGATGAGTGACGTTTATTAGATTGTATCTAAACGAATCTACCACTCTCCTCTGTCTTTCCCTCAGAAGTTGTTTCCCTCCTCTTTCATATCACCGCTGTTGTCGAGGCACTGTGACGCTGATGCGGTGTAAATTGATTTCCCGGAAGATGTGATGGATGAATAGAGAATGAACATCTTCATCGCTGACCCCGGCACCGATTGCTTCTCCCCCTGCCCATGCCGATGATTGACAAGGCTGCTAACGAGTGCCGTCGCCGGTCGTGTTATAATTTCGCTGTGTTGAAAACAGCCGAGACTCGGTCCCAAGGTAATGAGCTTCTGGAAGAGAGGGAGGAGAGCGGAGAGGAGAGGCTCAACCTGGGAGAGGTGAAATAAAAGAGTGGGAGTAAATAAAAAAAAAGGAGACAAAGCACATGAAAGTAGATTAGAAAGAAGTTGAGGTTATCATCGACTTGAGAGGGGCCGTTTCATTGTTTATCTGCTGTCTTGATGGATGTCTTTCAAGGTGCGGCTCCTTAGCTGCGATGTATTCATTTCTCAATCGCTGAGAGGCAAGAAATTTCAAAAGGCGCCATAAAACGTGATATTTGCATTGAAAGTGTTTGATGTCCGCTGCTGATCGCATATCTGAGCGTGCACGTGTGTGGATACTCAAGCAAAAACTGTGTGCATGTGTGCAAAAGTATGCATTTATGTAAGTGTAATTGTTTGCATATGCATGTAGCAATGTGCAAGACTCCTGCGCGCCTGCATTAAATTTATTCCTCCACGTTGGGGCTGAGGCCAGGTCTCTCTCTGTTTATTTGGATGATTAGGAGGTGACAATATGTTGCTGATGATCAGGTTTATAATCAGCTTCCATCACAGATTATTCTAACCTTGATTAAAGACCTGCAGTCTCCCTATCATCTCCCAGCTCAGCCTAATAAGATAGGACGACGCTCTGATTAATGCCAGAGAGCGACGAGTCATGACACAAAGGACAGGCCTGCATCACCGCAGGAGGACTCTGGGAAACTGTCACGCATCATACTTTGTTGTCTTTCTGATTTGTCTGCCTGATGCAGGACCTTTGTCTTAATTATTTCTCTTTTACAAATTAATCCGTGTGAGACTGATTCAGTTTTCATTACCGCCGCAATAAAGACGGCGTTGTTGACGTCTGCCGTGATTAGATATCAAAAGGAACGTTACTGCTGTGCATCCGTCTGCTAACGCAACCGGCGTCCCTCCCCTTTCAGAATAAGTCATAAACTCGTCAGCAAACTTTCTTTTGTCTCTGCTGACAATAATTAGCGTGACGTGCGCACATGCATGCATGTGTGTATGTGTGTTTATGCGGGGGTTTGTGCTTTCCTGGCAGAGTGTTTGATTCATTATGCTGCGAGATGTTGTTCAGGTCCCGGAGGTGTGTAGGAGAGCATTGGATGAATGAGTCGCTCTCACAGGTTGTCAGATGATGAAGGCACTGATCCAGGGTCGCTGGCAATCAACAGGCTGGAGGCCGACGCAGCAGCCTCTGGCCTTTGATTCAGTTCAGCCTGGCTTTTCTCTTTCTCTGCAGCCCTCCTCCGATGTGGGATCATCACACACTGTTGGCCAAAACAAACCGGTTTAGCAGCAGTGTCACGCTGAGGAGGAGGTTCAGCACTCCACTGTCATTACTGAGCTGAAGTTAGTAACTGCTTTTTTTCTTTACTTCAGTAAAGTAATAAAGCAGTATAAAGGTCAATTTTTTGGAAGGAGAATTGACTTTTCCTCTGTAGGAAAGGGTTTTTTTTTGTTGGTTTTGAGTGGGTAAATCTTATAGAATCTTGCAGAAGTTGATCCCTTTTCAAGATTATTGGGATGCTCACAAATAAATTGACAAAATTGTTTCAGCATTTTAACTGCAAGTCTTTACTCAGCTGCAGGCGCATCAACCAATCAGGGTGCAACATGGTCAACTTTAATGTTCTGATTGG
Organism: Naso brachycentron; assembly: GCA_029874485.1. Lineage (NCBI taxonomy): Eukaryota > Metazoa > Chordata > Actinopteri > Acanthuriformes > Acanthuridae > Naso > Naso brachycentron. The sequence goes on from JAQFJA010000017.1 coordinate 6,607,035, forward strand.
GTCCTTGAGGAAAAAAAACACACACTTAACACTATTTTTTCTGGCTCATTCTTCATGATTGTTGTAATTTCATTAGAGATGCGAATAAACATGATTTTCTTACTGACATGCTAACATAACTCTGACACATAAGAATGGATTTTTCATATCTTTTGTATCTGTGTTTGATGCTTTCGGCACTTTTGATACAGAATTTCCTTCCCCAAATCTCAAATGTCTGTTTGAATTTCTGTTATTAGTGTTTTCTTAAAAGTTTTCTCCTCAATTGGTTGATTTTTTTTCCCCATCACACTATAAAAACACACACGCACATTTCTTTATTTATGGATGGATTTTTGGAAAAGAAGGAAATCGTTTGTTAATGCACAGCCAATAGAACATGAAACTTAATGGTCACTTTCCTATGTTTTAAACAGATCACATGGATGGCTGAGTTGCAATTATTAATATAAGGAATATTGTTATTATCCCTTGCTTTTGGGGACAACAAACGATATGGAAGTAAAGCCAACTTTCCATTATAAGCAGGGGTTATTCAGTCAGCCTGAGGCCTTAAAAATATTCTTTTGCAGCATAAAAAACTGAAGCATAAAACATATTTTAGCAGTGAGCAGCCAATGATACTGCAAATAGTATAAGAAAAATATTTCCAAAATATAATTTGATCCTAATTTAAGCCTCATATTAAGAAATGATCTGTACTTTATTGTCATTTCTGGGTCCTGGAGTTTCTTTTTTCACATCTTTCTGTATTGATGCTGTTAGTTTGTCAGGTATAAAACCTGCTATGACTTCCAATCTGAGTGACAGGTCTCTAACAAGAACTAAACCTGCTTTAATAGTATATCAACTATTTTTGAGTAAAATCAGTTGAAAAACTCTGTCAAACTTTAGATCAGATAGATAATTTAGAGGCCTTTAAGTGTTAAACCCTCACCACAGTACGAGTCTTCTCCATTAAAAGTAAATCGTAAAGTCAAATACATGTTAAAATGAAAGGAAACAGTTGCCATGTTCTCTGTCTGCCAGCGGTGTTTTCGTGTCCAGGTGCTCTTTGGACAGGACGCCTCATGCGGCTCCACGCTGTGCTCTGGGACGGTCTAAATGGAGGAGCTCCAGCCACTGATTGTCTCTTTCCTCTTTGATATTAAAAGCATTCTAGTGAGAATAATGTGTGTTTAGTGCCCTGCTGCGGATGGAGCCGTCCTGTTTGACCAACGAAGCTAACCTAATTCATCCTCTCCAAGTGTGCATGCGTGTGTGCTCGTGTTTGTGCTAAATGCAGAATAGCTGTTTGGACTCGCCGGGCGCACACAGAGCCTCGTTGTTGTCGCAGAGAGAGTCTGCGTGTGCGTTTTAGGGCCACTGAGTACGTGACCTCTCCTCCAGCATCCCCAAAGCAGCAGCTCAGCGGGCGGGTAATTCATGCCAAAGCCCGGCCGCCCCGCTGCTCGGAGCACGCGCCCTCCCTGAGCTCCCCCTCCCCTCTTGCGCCCCCTGACCCATGTCTCCGTGGCAATGGGGTGTCCCGTCACAGGGAGCACCTGGCACCTGGCCACCCTCCCCCACTTCTCTCCTTTCTATCTCCATCTCCCCCTCACAGGCCTCATTGGGGGGTCCATAATGAAGTTTCACATCTTCATTCAGGGAGTGACAGGAAGTGGTCCAGGCCTGCAGTGCATTCAAGCTGCTGCGGTGACACAGTTTGAAGGATGTTTCACTTCTGGGATTCAACACTGGGAGGCAAACACTGTACTTGTTGCTGCAGGACAATATGTATGAGCTTCAGTCTTCTTCTCTTTCACCTTAGCAGCAATGATTTGTGCCTTTGATAGCGCTCTCATTTTTTTTGGAGCGAACCTAGTTGGCAATTTATATAAACATATTTCTTTCTTCTCTTTTTTAAAATTGTGCACTTTTTTTTTTACATTTTGTTTTTTACATGAACAATCAAGATATTATGTGTAAATAAGTGACCATTTGAAGATAGATTAGAGATTGAATGAGCTGTAGTTTCCTCCATTTTGGACAGAGACTGACTGTTTGCTTCTCCAATCTTAATGCTGAAAGCTAACTGGCTGCTAGCTATAGCTTTGTTTTTAACATACAGACAAAAGAGCTAGGCTAGCTGATTACTTTTGCTTCCAGTCTTAATGCTTTGCTAAACTAACTGGCTAGCTAGCTTTAGCTTCATATTCAGTGTACAGACAAAACAGCATTATTTCTTCAAGTTTAGACCAAAGCCTTTGAATCCTCCTAGAAGTATTAAACACCATTATCCAAGTCCTTGAATATATACGCTGGTTAGGCTAAATGTACTGTGGGCTCTTCTACTTTTGGAAAGAGTGACGCTTCCAGCTGTTTCCTTTTGCTTCCAGGCTTAATGCTTCGCTAAGCTTAATGGCTGCTGGCTAGCTTGGTATTTTAAATGCAGACAAGAGAATTAATCTTTACGTTTTGACCAACCTCTGTGAATCTTCTTAGAATTATTAAATTACAATCATCCTAGTCCTTTAATGTACAGTAGTTTCTTCTAATTTTGGACATAGCCAAGCTAGCTCCTTCCTTCTGCTTCCGGTCTTAATGCTTTGCTAAGCTAACCAGCTGCTAGCTATAGCTTACATTCGGCGTACAGACAAAAGAGCATAATTTTTTGTTAGTTTTGATGAACCTCTGTTAATCTTAATATTAAAGTTCCATCATATCTGTATGTTATTTCTGTCTCTGTCCTCTTGTTACGTTTTATTTTGCTCATTACAGTTTCTGATTTTATTTTCCTTATTATAAAGCACTTTGTAACCATGTTTTGAAAAGCGCTATAGAAATTAAGTTATTGTTCTTTAGTTAACAGTATGTAAAGTGTTTTGACTCAAAAAATAGGTTACTTTTGGTCTATAGTATGACGGTTCAAAATAGTGCTAATTGGAGTTAAAATTATTGAAATTCTTTTAAATGGATTTGCTGAGTCAGGAATGACGATACACAGTTGTGACAGTATCTCCAAGTACAAATAAATGCCTGATTACTTCCTCTTTGAAGGAAGGAAGGTCTCCATCCCTCCTGTCATCACTTCTTCACGGTTTTACTCGCCTCCCTTTTCGCCTCCACCTCCAGACGTGACATCACACGTCCACTGACTCAGCAAACACTCAGCTCCTGTCTCTTCTCGCTCCTTATTACATGCCGATTAGCCGCACAAAGTGGTATAAAAAGGTGTCTAATGCAATTACCCTAGTTAGGACGTTTTAATAGCGTGCTGCGCCTCAGAGATGTATGTGCCAGCCAGCCGCTGACATTAAATCAATAATCAGCCTGTCACGCCTGCTTGTTAATTCAGCGCTTTGCATTTTATTCCCCAACATGGTAAGATTGATTATTGGTAGCAGGGGTTTTGAAGTGGGGCAGGGGTTTATAATGATATGTGTAATGGAGTATGGACTGCGTTGCTTTAATTTGCATGGTAGGTACTAACTGAGATTTCATCTGTGGGGTCGTCGCAGCCTCTAATTTGTTCGGATAAATTGCTATACGGAAGAACAGTAGTTTTATTGAGTGTGTTAATGTGTCTTTGTGCATAAACGTGTGTTTGTGCAGGATAAGAGGGAGAATTAAGTGAGAGCACTTGTTTCTGTGTCCACCGCAGTCTTAATGCACACTAATTTAAAAATGATCTTACACATTTCATACTCTAAATTGGTGAGGTGCACTTTCTTTGTTTTTTAAATTAGAGTAAAGGTCATTTACAGCTTCTTTAATATTGGTAACTTCCTGTAAAAATTTTACCTCCATCTCAAAACTGTAATAAAAAGCCCACAGCTCTAGCAAAAAGATGTAGAAAATAGTTTATTGGATAATTCTGCTCATCTTTTCATTTGGAAAGTGGTCAAGTAACTACTAGAGGTATATATAAATGCTATAATTAATATTTTTATAACAATGATTCAACAACAGCTCTTCAGAAACCTCTGGATAATGTCACAGAAAAAAACATCCATGTTTTGTAAAGTTTATGGTTTTTGTTTGAGAATTAATTAAATTTTGGGGAAGTTGAAGCTTGTGTCTCATGGCCGGAGAGATGGCAGCCATCTTATTTTCTTTTTTTTAAAAATTATTATTATTTTTTTTAATAAAATGACTTGTGGTCATTAAACACAACCCACCTCTGTCATCTCCACTCAGTTTTTGTCACTTGTGTCTTGGTAATTGTGTCAAATTGCACACTGTAAATTTTAAAATTTCATTTTTCTCTGAAATTCAATTCACTTCTCAACTGAATACATTGAAAAACCTTAGACCTGAGAACCACATGACCACCCACGTGCCTCCCAACATGTAGACACACTTACATATTTGAGTCTCTGAAGAAAATAGATCAACACCTTCTGTGGGAGGTGGGAATCACAGTGCACCCTGAGTAGACCTGCATCATTATTTCCTATTGGTCTTAATTAGCCTTCTGCTAAGGAGGCTAACACACATTAGGCAGCCGCTGACGACACATGATCGCTAGCCTTGTGGTTAAAGTACAGAGGCCTTGCAGGGACCCCACCACACATCCACAACGCTGCAAACTTCATTTGGATTCCACTTATGCACACGCACACCCTGGAATCCCCCAACAATCCCTTCTTCCAAGTTCCAAGTTCCCAACGTTTGCTGCTTAGCGCGTCCACACAGCTCCAAAAGCTGAAGGTTAAGTAAAGTGTGCAAATTTACTCTTTATCATTCATCACTTAAAACTTGAACGGAAGGCGCCAAACAACCTGCTCAACCTTGGAGGAGCAGCATGGAAATCAAGACGGGGCTTTCATGAATGTGACAAAGTCTCAACACTTTCGCCGATGCATAAAATATAAGTTTCCCCGTGCAATTCAAGGTTGTGAATAATGTGTTTTCACTAAACATTTTAATTAAAAAACATCCGTATATGGCGATTCAAAGAATTATGGTGCTGCTTTCTCATCCCCCCTCCCCTCTAAGCCAAAGTAATTCTACTGCGATGCAATGATGCCTCAGTTTCCTTCAAGGAGATGGCTGAAAGCAGTATTAATCACTGTCTGGTGCTGGCCCACCTTCCCTGGGTGTTTTGCATCCTGCGACATCACTTTCAAAGTCTACCCCCAAACTGCGCAGAGTGACAAAGTGGTTCTAAAAGACGAGCGGCATCGAGCATATGGCACGGGGGACGGCCGCACTCCAAAGCCAATCCAGCAAAGAAGATGAAGAAAAGGAGGGCGAGGGGGAGGAGAGGAGAGGAGAGTGGGAGAAACGAAAGATTATCATCTCGAAGATGCGCCTCTTTTGTTTGTTTCAGACTTTGCTTTTTGCCCTTTATAAAAAACTCCCTACAAACACGTCTCATTTTGTGGATATGATTCACTTTTGCTGTGAACGCGAGTAAACTTTCCCCCAAACAAGCTTCTTCCCACAGAGAAAGAAAAACACAAAGGCAATTGCACCTAATAATTCTATTTTCCACAGCTTTTGTCGCAAGTGGGAGAATTGTCATAATAAAGCACAGCGCCCTGACCTGCATACAAGCATTAATAAATCAAACATTGATTTGGTGCTAAGTACCTGGCGAGTGTTTGCCTCACAAACAAATGAATGCCTCGCCATGCTCCTGTTTCCTGACTGCCTCTGATTGGTTCTGACAGATATTCAGGCGTTTGGTGGAGTAATTAGAGAGCCTCGGGGTGTGAGCCGAGGAGAGGCCTTCAGCGCGGGGTTACTTCACAGTCTTTCCTCTCCCTCTCAGGTAATTGCTAGCAGCTGCACAGCCAGGGAACTGAGCCTTGCATCGATTTGCCTCTTACACCCCCTTGTCTTCCACGCCATCGCAGCCTCAGATCCCGCAGACCACTCAGATGTACCTGATGCTGCAAGATGCCGGAGCCACTGCTGACAAGCACCCGGGTGACTGCAACCAAGTAAACAGTACAAATTTTGTTTACCCACAGTGTCCTAAAGGGGTAAAAGCATCGTGTTAGAGAGAAAAGAGCACAGAAGAAGCAGTTTTTATGTTGTTTTTGTATGAAAGGAAAAAGCATTCCCACCTCCTCCTCTCTAGAGAAAACAAAGGCAGTTGGAGAGTGTGTCTGATGAAGCATTCACAACCTCCTACAGCTTCATCCAGGTCTGGACCACTTAAGTTCCCTGTCAGAGTTCCCTTGCTTTCCTGACTCTTTTTATATCTTAGTGTTTGCCTTATTGTACATGTGGTAGCTCACCCTGGCAAGTCTTTCAGCCTGAACTAATAGAAGCACGGGCATTTATCCTGCAAAATACACGACTTTTAGGTCGTAAAAGCCAAAATAAGCACACACAAAACTTTGTTCAAATAAAGTTGGTTAAGCTTTGGCAACTTAGACCTTTGATGAAAGCTATCTTGAGTTAAATAAGAAATACTTGCAGTCAGGATTTAAAATTAACTCAAAACCTCCAGAGTTCAGCTGAGGTCGTAGCATTGGCTGATCCATCCACCCCGTCCACCTCCACAACCTGCTCTCCTCTGTTTCAAAGTCAGCTAATATCTGTTTTTGTTCACATCTTTTTCATGTATTAAATTTCTGGTGGGTGCATATCGCCTGTATTTCACACTCATTAATCATTTTTCCTGGTGGGCACTTGTGTTTTGTAATATGTCTATTTCCAGACGATGATTTCAGCGGGCCCTTTACTTTTTATTGCACAGCTGAAATAGTCATTTTTTAAGGTAGTAATTAGACACATGCACATTCAGACACCCCAGAAATCCAACCCATGAGGAACAAAAGGCAGTATGAGCACTGTAAGGAGATGAATATATTTTTTCATTGCACCTGTAACTTCTTTCTGAACCTGGAACATGGAATTACTGTCCTTCATCCTCATTAAGAGAGCAAGAACTGCAAGAAAAAATGGGAGAGTTTGGTCAAATAATAACTTATTAATTGGATATACTTTTCTTTGTTAAACATAGCAAGGAAAATATGGATGACATAACTAAGAGAAAATCATATTGTCTTATTGCCAAGCTGCTGAATTCATGCAGGCTAAAAGAAAATGCTAATAAACTGGCCCAGTTCTGTTTCCAGAGAAGCGAGAGTTCTCTGCAGTTTCTCCTCATTTCAAGCCATCATTTTATTTGCATCACTGTCATATCAAAGAAACGACCGCATCCATACAGCCTTTGTTCTGTGATACATCAGTTAGACAAAATAATACTAATAAAGAGTGACAGAAGAAATG
>JAQFJA010000017.1:6618219-6629312 GCA_029874485.1 Naso brachycentron
GTTGCATTTGATAACTTCATCAAATGAGCTAGCAAGCTAACATTAGCCGTAGCATGAGACTCGTGGGGAAGCGAATCCACTGCAGCTGTTCGCGCTGGCTCGTGTTTTATTTTGTTTTGTTCCTCTCTCTTTTAAGTCCAGTTTGAACTGAGATGAAACAGCTGCAGGGAAAATTTCGGCGGAGTAAACTGCTCCATCTCAGCTCGAGCTCGAGCCGACTGACGTTGTTGGCAGAGGCGAGTGAGATAATCAGATTGTACTGACATCCCCTGTCGCCGAATTATGACAAAGAGTACAGAGAGCGTCACTGATTTTTCATTTTTCCGTGAAACCCTCATCCCATTGGCAAAGAAAATATCATGGTAAATGTTTGTGAGCTGCTAAATAAACCTTTGGACACCTCCCCCAATGTTTTAATGCAAGTGCACAGACATTCTTTGTATCTCAATTGACCCCTGCACAGTCCTCGTGGCAGTGCATTGTGGGGGAGAAAGAGCTGCAGACCATAAGCAGCCAGCAGATAGCTGTTATCACACCCAACCTCGCTCTTCATTGCCTCCTGGCTACCCGAGGGCACATTCAAAGGTGAAATGAGTTAAAACAAAATGAATTTCCTCGTTTCACTTAATTTCTTGAACCCAAACACCGCAGGGCGAGTTTTGGGGATTGAGATAGCACGGGGTCGAATCATTCAGATCAGCAGCACAAGATGTCTCGAGAGGGTGAAGAAATGACACGGCTTTGAGAGAGGACAAAGCTCTGTTAAGCCTGAAGCTGCACCTTGTGTCCACTTTGCACTAACCCTCATTTAGCTGCTCACCCCATCACTCGCTCACTCTTCAGCACCAACAAAGAAGTTTTGGTCTTATCTGTGCCGCGGTCAGACGAGGAGAGCTTCTCCTGAGAGCGCGGAGAACAGCTGATTCTATTCTGAGAGCAAGTTTTTCTCTTTATCTGTGACGCTCGCTGACTGGCTGACAGGTGCACTGTTTGATTGGCAGGTTGATAAACTGGCTGTAACCCCCAAGTTACCACAGCTCCTACTAAATTCACGTAGTGTACAGTCTGTAGAAGTGCACTACTGTAAATCAGTGTGTTACTATATTTAATGGACAGCACTGCAGGAAGTGGGAATGCAACAAAAGGAGATTTACATTAAAGTAATTCTGTTTCTAACATGAAACTGCCAGCGAAGAAAATAAACCTTCAACCTGCTGTTCAAACTGTAATATGGAGCAAGAGGTGCTGGTGGAGATTTAGGGTCTATAATGTACCACCTGTGTGTGCCAACAAATAAAATAAGATGAAGTCTTAAAGCACAGAGGAGCCCCTGTGGCAAAGCAAAAAAAAACGTAATGATAAATAAATTAACGAAACTAAACTCCTTAAAAGTGAAATTCTTTGTTCATGCAAGGCTTATTGATCCTGAGCAACAGCATAAAAGGTATTTGAGTCCAAGTTCTTATAAAGTTCTTATGAAGATTTCTTTTTTCTTATGTTTTGTTTGTTTGTATTTTTGTTGTTTTATGCTTAAAGTTAGTCTGGGAATGTAAAGTAATTAAGTACAATTGAGTTCTATACTTAAATAAGATTTTAAGGAACTTTCTTATCGATGATTCACCATCTTTCCAGAGTCAGAGTCAACTTTGTTGTCAATTTCTCCATATGTGCAGAACATACAGAGAGGTCGAAATAGCGTCCAATCCTCGTGTGCAAAAACAAATGCGTGTTTTTATTTTTATAGTTTTTAAGCTAAAACTCATTAACTGAGTTTTAGTAAAAACATGCAGTTTTAATAAAACATGCCCCCTAAAAGAGAAAACGCATCTTTTTTAATTTTATAAACACAAAATAATTAATATATATTGAGAACTATGTAAAAAACATCCCTCAAAGTTTCGTAAACCACCCAACATTATATATTTTTTAACATATGTATTTTATGGACGAATTGAGTAATTCAAAGCTTTACCCTTAGTAAAAAATTTCATGCATTAATTGTCTTATTTACTTGTGTGAAGGATCTGGACAATTCTTTCTCAACTGCTCCAATTAAATTTTATTTTGAAAGTACCACAATAAGCCAGTAGGGTGTCAAATGTGGTGCTGCACTTGGAAGCAGTTAGCAGGATGGAAATCATCACTAACAGACTGATGTGGAAGTTTTTCTCCAACGCAACCTGAATGCAGCATAATGGGCAGACAAGCAGACACACAGACGGACCATTAGCTCAACCGACCGGCAGCGCTCTGCCTCTGTTTATCCTGGAAAGGCAACAAAACAATTGGAAGGTCAGAGGTCAAACGGCTGTCTGGGGTCAACCCTCTGTCTGGGCGGGGGCAATTAATTTTAACACCAGGAGGCAGTTCAAGCCCCGCTTGGGGGAAAAAATGATATCAGCTGAGGACGCTAAACTGCCCCTGGGGCCCGAGCATTTGCCTGACAGGTAATTACTCTGAAGTAAACAGCAAATTCTCGGACTCGCGTTCAGTTTATAAAAACCAGGATGAAAACCTGAACAATTAACATACACGATTAAATAGCTGGGTGACACAATTAGCCCCCCTGAGAGATTTTTAGTCTTAAATATACAGAGTAATTAGCATCTAAATCTTGTACAATAGCACGGCGGAAATGATCCCTCTTAACCAAACAATGCAGAGATGATTGCATCACATGTTCTTGGTCTTTGTTTATTTGGTCTCTTAGTCCTGTGTCACACGTCCTTGTTAGATTTAATCATATTTTGCCAACCTCATCCTTTTATTTTTGTACAGTTTTGTGCTCATCTTCACCACTATCTTATTTTTTTCCCCTAAAAAAATTAATACAAGACAATATGTAGATGATCAGACAAAACGTCTTACTTTGGTGATAACATTAAGAGTCAAGCATGAGTCCTCGGTGTGTCGCTCTCATTGCCAACATACGAACAGTTCAATACAAAGAGAAAGAGATTTAGATTTTTTACATTATTTAGGGGGTTTATTGGAAGTACAGCTGAAGATTATGGTATTCTGGAAATTCTAAGATTTAGCATGATCAAATAGACTTTTTAGGTGATATATGAGCACATATAGACAAAAAAATTGCTAAATTTGGCTGACGAAAAAGCCTCAAGTGGCACAAAATGAAGAGCAGTTTCCTTTTGCTAAGCTGATTTGAATGATGTCACGAAAAAGAGCCAGAATTATTAACAAAAACATGACTTGGGAAAATGGAACAAGGTGATATTTTTGGCTCTTTTTTAGCTACAATGAATTTATGCCATAAAATGAAAAAACGGTACCACAAATTAAAGAGATCTTACTTTTTGTAAAGTCGTTGATAGTTGTGGCACCGCAGCACTTCATCAAGTCAAAATATTTTGTACATCTGTTTGTCTATGAAATAAAGAAAGACTTGGGAGACTTCCACTGTTCACCAAAAATAATGTATGTTGATAATTACAGTTGGTGTTTAATGTTGGTCACATGTCATGATTTTTATGAACGAAATTAAAACTATGTGGCTTGTAATTAATCTTATAAAATCTGCCGTTTAGTTGTTAAACAATCCAGATTTTTTCAACCACATGTTGTTAACAGATGATAAAGCTTGACTGAAAATTGTTGTGAGCTTCAACACCCTGAAAATGAACCTTTTAAAGGGAATGATTTGTGCCTGCACACTATTCCTGTGACCCTGAAATGATCATATATGTAACTGAGAGGAGTTACACATGTGAACTCGACAGGTACAGTAGTCGGTAGAACCATCAGAGCTCAGATCTGGAGATCAGGAGGTCAGTGAGGGTGGCGAGGAACAGCTGGTGGCTGTCAAAGGTGGGCGGACATCTTTAGGACACCGGTTTCCTGACTGCAGGTCACACAAGCATGAGATCAGATTTATTCCAAAGCTGCTCTCACTCGTCGCTTTCACTTGTTCTGCATTAAGTTTAGGAATCCTTGTGCATGCATGTTTGGCTTGGAGGAACATCTGCATGCAGCTGGGCGTGAGTACTCGGTTAAAGTTAATATTGTTCTGCTGCAAGAACGCGCACAAGGTAAAACTCCCTGTGTAAAAACACATTTGCCTTCTGACTGGCTAAGCTGCCCTCTGGGGAAAATAAAAAAGGTTTTATTGTTGCGGTTCATCCAAGCTTTTAAAGGCAAACCTCCAAAGACGCAATCGTGTCGTCACATACAGTTATGCAGTTTTGCTTTATATTATGCCGTCATGTGAGCAAGCCTTAAGACGTTAGCCAGCAGGGTCAAGGTTATAAAAATGGATGGATGCTATGTGCCCCACTCGGTTGGGTCCTGTTTTCATTCCTGTTCAATTTATCGACTGATTCTGATCAAAATCTTGAAAATTTGACAAAAAAACAAACAAAAAAATCTGACTTCTCTGACTTGATCTGATGTGACCATCTAACATATCAAAAACATCTGAGAAATCACCTCCCAAAGCACATAAATGGCAAATGCTTTGATAAAACACAAGAAAAGTGCCCTCTACCTACAGTATTGCCTTAGTAAGGCCCGACCGATGTGGAAGTTTTGGGACAGATGCCGATACCCATATTTGGGTGCAAAAAAATTCAAACATCTGATGTATCAGCCAATAATATATACATATAATATCTGCTGAATGTAGTTATCAAATACTTGTGACAAAGAGGCAGAATATCTTACATTTAAACAAACTTTATTCCAAACACCAGTGTGCTGAACAATTAACACTTCACTTCCCAGTTATTAAATAACAAACACCCTCTGTTGGACAAACTATGTCATTACACCATTTTAAATCAGTATTCCAAGCATTTTTCCGGCATTAAAACAGTTTTAATATCCAAGCATCAGTGGAGCCCGAGTTTAAAGCTTAAATAATGTTTTATCAGAGGCAACTAATGTGAGGGACAGTAGTTTTTAGTCAAATATAAAGCTGTGAGATAAGGCTTTTAGATTCTCCAGGGCTGATGAAGAGTAATTGAGAAACCCTCGCAAATTCTGGTCGTTTATTGTGATATTTTAAGGAGTCATTTCATGAAAAAATCTGAAAAACACTTAAAGCATGCATGTATAATGCACTATGATGCACCTATAGTGCTGTAAAATCATAACTATTAGCACTGTTAGGGTTAACCCTACCCACAACCACCTATAACACATAATGAGTGTGTTCATAATGTGTTAAAATGTGTTATAGAGACAGGCTTCATGTAGAGTGTTACCGAAAACTCTCGGTTCATCACAGTATGTACAGTACAGAAGAAAACAGGACTCACTTTCCACTTCTCCTACATCCAACAGCACATAAAATCCTCTTGGAGTATCTTTGAATCTGCCAACCTCAATGGCCAGAGGAAGAGGAAGAGAGCCAGTTCTTAACTGCCGCCAGGTTTCCATCAAAATCCATCCACATTTTTGATGTTTTTGTCCTCTCATCAGTGGAGTGGAAGCTTCAGTTGACGTTTGAGTTGCACAACTTTCCCATCGCAGCCAAAAGAAGAAAGTTGGGTTTTTTTTTTTGATATTTGAGGCATTTTTTGGATTGTTTGTGCTTTTGAGCAAGAGTGGAAAAACACTTTGTAGATCTTAACATGCTTTCAAATACTTTGCCTTCATACTTTGTACATTATGCAAACATATTTTTACCTCAGTGACATTTTCAGTGCAGGACTTTCTCTTGTAACATAATATTTTTACTGAGCTGTGCTAGTACTTTTATTTAAGTAAAGGGTCTTAATTCTTCCTCCAACACTGCAGACATGGCTTCAAAAAATTGCTCTAGGCATAATAAAATGGGTATAAGGTCATCGTAATTTGAGATTAATGTCTAAATATTTTAAAATCACAGCGGCTAAACTGTTTACAGAGCAAATGTCCTTACTAATCATAAAAACCTTCCTTTAAAAGTCAGCTGGAAACTGTTTTTACTGTTTTGTTGGTGGAGGTGAGTGTCGGCTCATGTTTGTGTTTCCTCTCTGCAGCTCAGCATGATGGGAAAAACACTCCCTGTGACCACTAACTGCACACACACACACACACACACAAACACACACGAAAAAAAGCACTCGCTGACATTATTTGTTCTCGCCTGTGATTCCCACTGAATGTGGCACCGGCAGCACAAACAGCCCCGCTTGTTATCCAATTGTGCCTCTGCCAGGTATGGCAGGCAGAGCGGTGTTTGCAAAGTTGACTCGAAGTCCCGGAAAGCAGCAGTCTCTCTGTGACAGCCTGTCAATCACCGCCTGTGGCGGGTTGCCTGGTGCAGCTCTCTTGCACGCTCTGCCAGCATCCACTGTTCAAACTGTTGTGTGCTACTAGTTTGTCTGTCGTTTTGCTCACAAACCTGCTCCTGTCGAACTTTTATTTTCTGCTTCTCCTTCTGTTTATTAGCCCCTGTTGCACTGCGAACTCTATCTTTCTCCTGCACGTTTCAGCATGTTTAAACCAAACAACTTCTTGACTAACAACCCTGCAACAATTCCTATCAATTACTATCAATCTTAGCTTGCCAATTACAACCCAATGACGCCATTATCACTTCAAAAACGGACAAAAAGAGAATGAGAAAGGAAGGGATGGAGAGAGGGAGGGAGAGGGGAGAGATCCAGCCTGTAATTAGTGGTCCTAACTGGAAGAGAGAACAGGGGGCCACATGGTTAGGGCATCTGTGGCCGAGCACACACTCACACACACACACACACACACTGGTCCCGCTGGCGTCTGGGGGTCCGGCAGTGTCAGCCCTATTCTGGGCCAGCGGCCAGCGCCTCTGTCCCTGTCATGTGGGCCCGTTAATGAGGAAGTCACATATGGACCAGAGACCCTCGTTAGGCAGGCGGGCAGAGAGGCACACACACATACACACACACGCTGAAAATGTGGGAGGAAACACACGTGAAGTAAGTAACACACGCGCACGCGCACACAAACAGGTGCAGGTGAGGGCACACTCACAGATTGATCGACACGAGGCAACGCACGCAAGCTGGGGGCCGAGAGAGAACATGCTGTCACAGGCGACATGAGGGCAGCACCAGACGGGCCTCACACACACACACACACACACTCCTGTAGGTCCATCTCTTCAGCGCTCAGTCAAACACACACAATACTACAGGCCTCAGAGCAACACAAGCTCCCCCTTGTTAATGAACTGAACTGACTAGAGAGCCGTGCTGAGAGTCGACCAACTACTGTACTTTAGGGAGGGCAGTTGGATCAAGTAGCTGGAAACTGTGGAGCCTCGTTGAAATCCACCGAGCAAGCTAAAATTGGTCCAGACTGCTGCAAAATGACGTTCAAAGTCATAATCCTTGACTTTTTTTGCACAAATAAAACGTGTTTTGGTGCTCCAGTGTTGCCAAAAGTGAATCAACCTGTGCGGCCAGTTGCTAAAAGCCTCATTTTATGCCCAGAAATACAGTTTGAATTTATTATAAATAAGGAATACAGTTATATCCACTGACAAGACAGATTTGTATAAAGTAAAAATGTGATTTAAATGATTTTCTGCTGCAAGAGAATCACTATAGTTAAGAGAAAACATTTGAAAATCCTTAAGTTATCCTTTATAAATGTGAGTTACATACATTTAATTACTTTTCATTTTAAAAGCAGAGCTTTTCGCCATATTTTCTATGAATTTTGATAACGGTTCCCAACCTGGTTGCAGGATCTTCGTAAGGGTCACACGGTGAATCTAAGGGGTCATAGTATCATTATGGAAATAATGCAGAAGAATGACTCCAGGTTCCAAAAACGTTGTTTGTCTCTCATATTTTTGCTTCTTTCTTAAAAAGAAAAACTTGATAGTTTTAACTTTTCAGGTTTCTGAAAATCCTTCAAATGAGGTGAAAAAACCCACTATCCTCATGAATAAGCAATAACTTGTGAGGAAGAATCACAAATAGAAAATTTTTCATTTCAAGCCAAAAAGAAAAGTTACTGATGACACTGAATGCTGTAAGAAAAATAAAGGAGAGAAACTGTTTTTGCTAAACGAATTCCTAAATTTTGAAATAAACAAAAAATATATTAAATATATTAATATATATATATATATTAATATATTATTTTAATATATTGTTGAGCTGTGAATCTTATTTGTCATCGTGGTGCCTCAATTTTAATGACTGCAAAAGAAAATTTTAAATTATGAACAATAACTGACTTTAACAGGTTTTCACAATCGGGTTCTTTTTTTTGTCTCAAAGATTCAAGTTTTTATCAAAATAAAAAAATATCCCAAAGGAAAAAATGAACCTTTTATCAGTTTATCTGGTTTGAGTTTGACGTAAAAACTCAAAAACATAGTTTTCTCACCTTTCTTTTTTTTCACTGTGCAAACTAAATTCAACACTACGATCAGGTAACAAGTCTTACAAAGCCTAGTGTTATTATAATTAAAAGGAACATTTCCCAAACCCACAAAATTAAGATAAGGGTTAACAAAAAATATGTTGTTTAACATTTGAAGCAATGAAGTTGAAGTTGATCAACAATTTTAGTTATATTGCAACTTAAGTAAAATGTTGCTAACATAAGCCATTACATCAACTTTTGTTTGTTGATTTGTTTATTACTTTATAACGTCACGGACCATCTCCATCATTTGTCCGTAAGAGTAAATGGGGCCATATGTAGCCAACATGGCTAATTTCCATCTGCAGCCCCTGGCCAATTGACCATAAGCACCTTTTATGGAGGGGGGGGTGTCTTTTTTAAAAGTTAGATCATCTCTATTTAACTTGGGCAACAACAGCAGAACAGATATGTGTAGGGGTCAAAGGTCATCAACAGAAACAGTGCTGCCCACGTGCTTTGACTGACAGGTAGCAATGACCACGCAACGCTAAAGATGTCACCCACACCGAAAAACAAGTCACAGACTGACACCTCAAAATGGCAACTACCTGTTTTACCGTCACTGGGGGCCGTTGGGACTGTCCAGAGAGACTTGAAGGGGGAAAAAAGGACACGAGGGGGGATGACGAGGCAGAGACGGCTCAGCTGCTGCCCGGCTCTGCTCCTGTACGGTAAGAGGAGGGGTGGTGGCGGAGGCATCATGGGGGCAGCGCTCTTTCACACGGGCCTCTCACCAGCTGTCACCCCCAGCACACCGCTGAATGGGGCCTGTCACTCCGCCGGGCCCCGTCGGGATTTAACTGGTCAAGAGAGGGAGAGGAGAGGAGAGAGGGAGCGGAGGAGGGTTTGGATAAAAAAAAAAGAAAAAAAAAGAAATACAAAAGCAGCTCAGAAAAAGCTGGAGAGCAGGGATTAGGGTGCACATGTGTAGGAGACACTAATGCATCTTACACTAACTTCAACCTCAGCCCCTTCCCCTTGCGTCCCTCTCTCAAAGCCCAGGATTAGAGATCCCGGGCGGGCAAAGGAGAAGCGTATAGGCCTGGGTCTCCACATCTCTGCTCAGGGGTTATTATCCACACATCCCCTTTAGCTTATTACAGGCCTCATCCTGCTATTTATCATCCCTTTGTGTCATATTATTTTTCAGAATACATTATATTTTCCTTAAGTCGAGATGCGGATCAGACGCTTAAGAGACTCAGAGGGTTTGTGCGTTCACCACATCTGCTCGCCGCCACGACAAGGGCAGCTGATGGCGAAGGGGCTAAGACGGAAAACACAGGGGTCCCTTCGGAAAATCTGAACCCAGCCCGGCTTAATCTCTCCCCGTGGTTCACTCCGTCCCTCCCTCCTTCACTCATCCTCTCCCCTCTCTCTCTCTCTCCCTCTCTCTCTTCCAGTGTCCCTGTCTCTCGCTCGGCTGCTTTTTGTTTGTAGAGGATGATGGAATAAGAGCGGCAGGTTTCGGCTCAGGCAAAAAGTCCTCTTTCTCCTGGAGCCCTGAGGGAGGTGAAACCGGAGGGTGAGGGGGGAGGAGGGGCGGTGGGTGCTGTTGGCTGCTGATACTGTCACAATCCCTCCTTCCTCTCTCTCTCCTTCTCTCTCTCATGTACTCCCCTGTTTTGGTGGTAGTACCGTGTTACCAAAGAAGGGTAAAAATGCAGCTGATAACTTGAGAGGATTCAGTTCCTTGCAAACAAATCACAAAAAGTCCAGAATAAAAGAATATAAGTAAACTTAGTCATATTTTGAAGGAACTTTGTGTAAAATTCATTTTATTTAAGCTTTATTGTAGGAACTTCCTGCCTGTTTGCTCAATCTTTACCTCTTGTCTTCCTGTTTTTCCTGGGTTGCCAGGTTTGTCTGCATCCCTCGGTCCCAGCGGTCAGATTATGTGCCCTTCAGTGCCAAAAAGCAATGGTACTTTGAGTATTTGGAGCACATGTAAAGAGCTTGATGCAGTTTTCTTTCTCTCTAGATATGAATTGTTCGGTCCTACAAAACTCCTGTATTTAGAAACTGAAAAATAAGAGGTAAAAAATGCAGCTAGACTTGGATTTCATTTTTAAAATATAGTTACTTGGCTCTGATTGTTTTGGCGTTGCTCTCCAGAAAAACCAGGGCGGAGGACTTAAGGAGGCAAGGAGCAGGATTTTACATTTTTTGCTCCAGTTTTGGGCGTATTTTCAGTGTTGCAATCCCCCGTGCTCTTCAGAAAGGTTTACATGTGCATGTTCTTCCCTTTTTTCTTCTCTGGGTTAGTGCAAATTCAGCCATGCACATCATGAATAGCCAAAATTCACAGCATCTTGCCCATAGGGGTCACTAGCACTTCACCAAATGACTGAGGATTTGCAATGGAAAAGAACTGCTGGTGGACTGTCAGAGCGTAGCCACGAGTGCGCGTGAGCTCGTGGCCTTTCCACGCACACACACACACACACACACGCCGTCCCATCCCATATGCTGAACTCCGAGCTAACCCACCAGCAGCTCTCACTCCTACATGCATGTAGCGTTTTCCCAGCATGCCCCTCTCGCTGTAGTGTGCGCCATTATCTGCATTTCTTCACATGGTGTGGAAGGAGAGCGGGGGCCTCGGCTAGTTGGCTGCGGCTCAAGCCGGCCCTGATTAGCGGGGGCTACATGGATGTGACACGTCCTCTCTGCCAGTGCGCGATCCCGCCCCCCCTTCATGCTGCCACACACACACACACACACACACA
>JAQFJA010000017.1:6632598-6643374 GCA_029874485.1 Naso brachycentron
CGAGGAATACCTGGAACATTGTTCAGCGAGCACTCACGCTCAATCTTCCCCCTCGTCCCACGAGCTGCAGTACACGCTCCGTCCTGCACAGCTCCTAGGTGTGCAGCCGCCCGGTGATAAAAATGTTACAGCAACATCAGGGCCTGTCGGGGAAGTAGACGGGAAGGGGGGGGTGGGTGTCGGGGTCGGAGGGGGCGGGCTGGGGAGGCTACGGGAGGTTTTCACTCAGCAGAGGGAAAGAAAAGGGGGCAGAGAGGAGTGAAAAAACCCCACAATAACCGATGAAAAGATGAGATGTGAGGAGGGAAAAATGTTACTTCTGGAGGCATTTTTCTCAAACCAATGAGAACAGAGCTTTTCACCTTTGTGGTGCAAAGGTCAGATTTCGCCTCAGGCCAAGTCAGCCCAGACTTAGAGAAGCAAGAAGCAACTTTCCCTTTTTTTCCTCCATAGAGGGATAACAGTGAGAGAGTGTGTGTGTGTGTGTGTGTGTGTGTGGGCGAGAGTCTGTCAGCATATGTGTGTGTGTGAGAGAGCCCAAACCGAGCTCGTACAAAACAGACCCTGTACATTATCCTGCTGTTAATGGGGCTGTTTAACGTCCACGGGGTTGTGTTTGCTCAAACTGCCACCCGGGTCCTTTGCTCTTCGTCTCCTCGACCATCTCCTCTTCATTTTTAAACCAGCAGATTTCCACTTGCAGGGCTAAAAATGACCAAAAAGAGGACGACAGCAAGGAGTTCAGATAATCTAGTTGGACTTCTCTTATTTTGAGCAGGTATCAGAACCAGTGTAGGTCATTTTAAATTAGTCTGCACACTCTTCCTGGATTAACAAATACACTGCAGCTGTTTCCAGCTTTGTCAAAACACATATTATCCAAACAGTTGTGTCCCCCATTCAAAACTCCCTTTGAAAAACCTCCTTTTTAATGATTTTGAATGCTATCATTTTAAGCTAACCTTTAATCTTGCATCTAAGCAGCTGTTAAGGAAGAACACCGGTTCTCAACAACTGGTATGCAGACCAGCAGTAAGCCACGAAACATCTGACATGAAGCTGCAATCACACAAAAACAATATAATTTTTCAGGAGCACTTGAAATATAATTAAATAAGCATATCTGTCTTGTAAAAACAGCACGTCTTCAAAAACATTAACTTTTCATGAGCTCAGACAAACAGGTCTGTTTTCTTCATCGTGACAATCTTCAGATAATCCTTTTTTTAAATATATACTTTCACCACTCATTTACTCTTTTGAGAGGTTCCAAATCAGACGCATGGTTGTCATTTGACGGGCTATTTATGATTTATTTTGGAGTTGGACTCTCTGTCGCGCACACAGCAGGGTGCTGATTTTGAACTCAGTATGTAATGTAGTCAGCCATTAGGAAATCAACCTGTGTCTGTACCTGATACTGTTGCAACTAGACAACATGAGTAGAAAATGATAATTCTGAGGGAGAAAATGAAAGAGATAAGAAGTATTTTTTAAGGAGGTAGCGGGCATAAAAGTTGTTTTTGTGTGTGTCAAATTGTATAGAATCATAAGATCCTAAAATAGCTCAATGTTTGTTTCCTGATTAACAAAACACCAACAAAGGAGTCAAAAAGTAGCTGAAAATAAGATGAATTAATTCTAAATAGTTGCCTTTTTCTATTATTCTTTAGATGGAATTGCCTTAATTATTCTCCCCTATTAAATATATATTTTGTTGGCTAGATTAAGGTTTTATGCAACAGGGGAAGAAGTAAAGCTACAACACCTCATAATACAAGTACTTTATTTTAAGTGAAAGTCCTGCATTTAAAATCCAGTGCAAAAAAAACGTTAGTACTGGCAGTTAAACATACTTAAAATAATGTATTAAAAGAAAAGTCCAGATTCTAAAGGAGCACATCCTATTAGTGTTACACAATTTTATTATATAACTCTGAACTATTATTAGTGATGCATCGATGTGGAAGCATTAATTCTGAGTTGCAGCTGGTCCAAAAATGAGCTAATTTTAACTGCTTAATAATTGTGTAACACTGTATCATGTTCTATAAATGTATCATGTATTTTAAAACTCGATCTGCAAACGAACAATTAAGTAGTCGGATGAGTGCAGTGGAGTACAAAAGACAATATTTTTTATTTTTATTCAATGCAGCTAATATGTTGATGCTAAATGCTTCTTTCCTGTGTAAAATTAAGGTTTAATCCAGTAGATTTCGGCATGTAGGGCTGCAAAGGCCACTGTACTTATCTGTGAAGACGGATGGAGAAAGAGGGAACACTTTGACTAACTGATGAATAGAGTAAAAGAGGGAGTGAGTGAAAAGAGGGAAGAGGAGGGGGAGTGAAAAGGGAAGGGGAAAAAAAAGGGAGAAGTCTGATTAATAATTGCAAGGCTGCTAGGTGCCGATCTTCTGGCTTCTCACTTCAGTGGGCCGGCGCGGGGATCTCGCCTTCGGCCGTGTCGGTGGGGCTCATTAGGGAACCTCTAGGGACCTGACAGAAATTGTTAGCGGGATGTGATGGCCGAATCAGACGCACCCCACCACCACGGTTCCCTCCACCCTGTGCTTCCTCCTTAATTCCCTCCACCCACCCACCAACATGCCCCTCATCCGGACAGGAAAGCAGGAAAAAGGGGACCATCACTCCTCCCGAACGCCCCCTCCATCCATCAGTCTATATAACAAGGCCGTCTGTACTACACCTGTAATCAAACTGCTCCCAAAAAGCACCGGGGGAGCGCGACCGGCTACAGGCCCCCGCTCTGATTGGAGCCGGCGGAGGACGAGGCGAGGAGTACCACAGCCCCGATCCATAATTGATGTGTGTGCACAATTACAGGCCTCCAGACATCAGCAAAGTGTTGCACAAGCGCGCCTCAAGGATAGTTGAATTTTGAACAGGCGTTGCATAAAAATCAAGGATCACTCTTTTCCTCTGACTGCCCACCCTCACCTCCACCGCCACCTCCACCATCACCTCTCCTCACCCCCTCCTCGCTACATCTCTCTCTTTGCTGAATTTTGATATTACTGTCCATCCAGTGTATGTCTATGTGTGTGTGTGTGTGTGTGTGTTGGCTAAAATGTGCCAAGCTGGTATAATGGATGAGTGAATGTGGGCTCACTTCACTGGATATGCATACGATTCCCCTGTCTAGTGCATATTTTTTGACTTTAAGGGTATTCATTTGCACTTGTCCACTCCCATGAGCTGCACACAGTTGATCTATTTATTTTCTGTAGAGCAGCTGGCAGCATAATCACCACCCATGTTTACCTAAAACTAAATTTTAAAAAAAGGATTAAGTTTGTTTCTTTGCGCTCTTGTGTGACCTGTGATGTTACTGTTTACAGGTTTTGGTTCAGGGCAATTTTACTCTGCATGTTCCACGTTTACTTGGTTGGAAGTATTTTATTTTCAGCTCTATTTATGACCATTTTAAAAGGTTATATTTCTCTTTTTTGCCTTTTGTAACTGAGGTTTGAAGGTTTCACTGTGTTGCATTAATAATTGTTTATTTAAGGTTATAAAAGGCTGCACAAATGAACATAATTTAGCATAAATATCCACAAAATATCAACCAAATTAAGCTTATATGGCTTAAATGAACACATGCATGAGTCACTTAAAATAAAGAAACACAATCCACGGCTTAACTTTGTTTCATTAACTGACTTTTATGGTTTATTTAAAGGCAATTTAATTGTTTTTCTTTCTTGACAATGACAAAAACTGTGAGAAAAGTTCAAATGAACGAATTAGGGTGCACACAAATCACATTATGCTTAAAGAAAAAAGAAAAGAAAAAAAACATCAATATAAGTTTTTCCTAATGTAACTGTTAGTTAGTTCATATGGTTTTTTTAAAAAAATATATTTATATTTCACTGAAAATGATCATCGCTTATGAAAAACTGAGTTTAAACTCCCAAAACAAAAGACACAATAGTAGCCCAAAGCACAGAAACACATTTAAAGTGTTTTCTAAAGTGAAGTGCAGAGCTGAATAATCTCACAGAAATGAAAAGATTATTGATGATTAAGTCTCCGTACGCATGGGCGCTCCAACACTGATTTAGCAGTTCAGCAAAAAAAAAAGAATTGGCCATTTGCAAAGTTTTTAAAAAATTTACATAAACCCTCATTTTTCAAGGAGGTCTGAACATGAGTGGACTGAAGTGTGTGTGTGTGTGTGTGTGTGTATGCAAAAGTGTGTTATTAATAGCTTTGAAGGGAAAGAGTGTGTGTGTCTATGCATGTGTGTGTGTGACGTACAGTAAAGTTCTTTCATTTCATCCAAATCTGTTGTTACTTTTAATTGAAATATTTTAATCCATTTTCTGTGTGTAACTTATATTTAAATTCAATTTTTCTAAGAGACATAAAGGTGTGCAAAATAAACCGCTGTACATAATAAAATAATTACCAAAATTGGAAGTCAAAATTCACAAATTTTGACCGACTTAGAGACACTGCAGTTGCATCCATTTTATTTTGTTGTGAACTTTCCATCAAAGACAAACTTTGACTGTATAGCGGCCAAGAATATATCATGATTTCCGTTGCACAAAGTTTGCTTGTTGAGAAATTAAGTTAAACTCTTGCATTGCGGACAAAAATGTTAAAATTCAGTAGGAGAACTCCAGTAATCAGTTGATGACCTTGTAAGTTTTTTCACAATCAATCGTGCATTTAAGTAAAATCCTTTAGCTCGAATGTGCCTCTGTGTGGGAGTAGGGTGGGGAAAAATATTCTAATGATACAAAAATGCATATGAATTCATTCATTTACGCACATCACTCTGACCCCTGGGTTCAGGTGAAAAAGCAGCCGCATTTTCTTTGGAAATGACCCAAATGACTTCAGATGCGAGCAGTCGAAATCGACCCACATGAACCGCGCGAACAAAACGAATCAGCATCTTCCGGTCCTCTGCGGAGATACTAAAATGAAGAGGCAGAGATTGAGAGGAGAAGAAGAAGAAGAAGAAGAGAAGGCGTATCCTCACAGCTTGCAGTGCCAGATCTAGTGTCTTCACCCTTGAGTGTCAACAGGTGAAAGTGGGCGATAACACTGTTTGATGTTGCCAGACAGAATTTCTACCACCCAACTTCACTTCTTCTTCTCCTAGACCTCTCAGCAGACTTCAAAGCCCCCCCTCCTCCCTGCTCTATCTCTCTCTTCTCACTTTAATCCACTGCAGCAGAGCCCTTCAGTTCAAAGCGCTCAGGAACACCCCCACCACCACCCCAACCCGCACTCAAAAAACTGCAACCCAAACTTTTTCTTCCTCAACCCCATCCTCCCTTCTCCTCCTCCTCCTCCTCCTCCTCCCTTTGCTTGCAATTACAGCTCTGCTAGCGCGCTGACCAACTCTGGCTATTAATTAATCCCACAAAGAAGCGTTCATTTCCTGGCTTTCTCAGATTGACAAGAGATGAAGGGGAGTTGGTGGGGGGGGGGGGGTGCCTGTTTCAAAGGCAATTCAGCCTGACCAAGCCAAAGAGAGGAGAGAAGAAGAGAGTAAAAAGGGAGACGAGAAGAAAGACCTGCACTCCTAAAGTAGGTGGAGGTGGAGGGCACATTTGATACAGGGCCCTACTTGAATGTGATTGAATGCTTTGTTGCCGAGGGCTCTTTGCTAATCTTTACCTGCACAAAAATTCACAGCGCTGGAAAATGCCCGCTGAAGGGCTTGGGAGTTGAGAGGCTTTGGCCTGGGTGGGCGAGACGGTTGGGAAGAGGTCTCATGTCCTGCCTGCGTGCTCTCTCTTCCTTTTGCCCGTTGGACTTTCTTCTCCAAAAGAAAGGGAACTCCTTCTCCTCTATCAGGCCGTCGGTTGGGTGGGTGGCGCTTGGAGGGGGATGAAACTACGCTGAATGAAAAGAAGGGAGAAAAAAAGAAGGTTGAGAGATGGAAGACAGAGCAGAGGAGGTGGAGCTGAACAGGATGGTCGCCAGGAAGAGGGGAGTAAATGACAGTAAAGGGATTCAGACGTTTCATTCATGGCTTGTGTGCTGTTATATTTGAATGGAGTGACAGAATCTAGTGGTTGGATTAATCTCATTGTGGACTGAGGTATTAGGTCTATTCCCAGGGTGGCTATTACAGCTTTGGATGCAGGATTGAAAGCTCTACCTGAATGAGCAACTAGAGCCCAGCTGTGTCCTTCTGTCAAAAACAACTCCAACCTACCAACCTATTCTATTTTAGCACAGTCTGATTTGGATAAAAAGGAAAAAAAAATTCTAAAAATCCAATTGTGTCCACCTTGATGCCCCAGTGGTAGATAAAACACGGTAAACTGCCGACTACAGGAGTCCATTGTGCAAAATGTGGGGAAAAAAAAAAAGAAAGATAAAATGCCTTATTGGGGGCCAATCCAGTGGAGAAGACATGATAATTTGGCGTTTATAGTGCCCTTTCAGTGGAGAACACGTTATCCAGGTGCCAATCCGGTGGAGAAAAAGTGAACCAGCGTGCTCATCTAGTGGAGAAAACATGATCTAAAATGTCCAGTTGGGAAAATGCAATCTTGGGTGTCCATCCAGTGGAGAAAATATTGTAAAGTGCACAGAGTGTTCTTTTTGTGTGAGGGGCAATAAAAAAAACAAAACAATAAATGTGCCCTTTAAGATGCATTTTCAGTGCTGAAAACACGATAATGTGTCCACCAGGGTTCTCTTCTAGTGGAGAAAACAGGCCCATAGAGGGCCCCTTCGAGTGGAGAAAACATAAACACCCTCAAGACTCCCTTCACAGTGGGGAAACCTTAATGCAGCACCATATATGCTGTCACACATACTAGAAGGTAGTTTGGAACTGTCATCATAAATGTATCACAACTTTTTACATGTCGGTGTCCATGCACATGCAGCTAGTGTCCTTATTATTTTCATTGCCCCTATACCCCCAAAATTAATTAAGTTGTTAAACAGAAAAAAATGTATTAATTTGTAAAAGTTTTATGACCTGCCATCTCTATGTAATGGTGTGGTTAAGTAAACAAAAACAATTTGGTTTAAGTCTGAGTTCAGTCGCAAAAGTTGGCCAAAAACACCTGTATGCTAAACTCAGATGCTAAAAGACTCATGTACGTAACACGAAAACATTTATATCAGTAATATCAGTATATCAGGCCATTTTTGTCATTGTTGTTGTTTAAAATGCTTTTTGCATCATAAAAACCTTCTGTAACATTGCTGTACAACCACGACTGGACTAAAAATCATTCTGTTTGCAACAACACCAACAGAGTGAGATATTTTCTGTACAGCTGAGGGTCATAATCTCCCTGTTTAATTTGAAATCCACATCATAGCAATATATAAAAGAGTTAATAGTTCCTAAACACTACCTTCAATATTTGCATCGAAAAGCTTCTTTAAAATAAGGAACTTTCTAGTCTACAGCTGTAATGTCAGTGTGTCAGATACCTAATATCTAACTGAATATCAAACCATATTTACTGTCCGCAGATATCTATTATTAAAGATTTGGGATTGGGGCCAAAAACGCCTGACTGATATCCCTAATATTAGTTATAGCTGTTCCATAGTGACGTATAATTTTACTTAAATTCAGTCTTGCTCCAAAAATAAAACCCAAGTTGCAATAAAATAAAAGTATTTTCTCATTAAAGACAAGTCACTTAACCTGCTACATAATACGTCACATTAAAAATAAGCAAATATTCATCCTTTGAAATTCCCAGAGGAGTAAAGGACAACAAATGTAACTGGAACATTATGTCAATATGAATGAATAAATAAATAAATAAATGATGGTAATAATCAAGTTTACTTTCTCACTCTCATGATTGGCTTTGGACCACTTTAAAAGAAAATTCATAACCTACCTCAGCTTGATGGGGCATCAATAAACCCTTCACTCACCTGATGAAGCATCAATATTTCACGTGATCAGTTTCTTTGAAGGCGGTTGATTGAGGGGCCTAAATTTATTTTGAGACATTGCAGTCGATACAGTTTAAAATATTAAAGCACGGTCAGCTTCTCTTTGTTTTGCTGCTTCCATGAGGTGTGCCGGCAAGAAGCTGAATAAGAAATAACTGTTATTCTCTTATGCCGTTTTGATGCATTTGAGAGAATCTTCTCTTTATGTTAGTATTGACATTTCACACAAACAGAATATGAACGGTGTACTGCCTGCTGCTGCTTTAATTAAGTGCTCTCTGTTCTGCTGTTTGTGGATATTGAAGGTTCAACTCTTATAGCTTGTACATTCTTTCTACATGTTGGTCCAGGCTTTTAATGCAAGAGATGAATTCATGTCTGTAGCCATTTTAGCGACGTGGCTAAATGGTTGTTGTTGCTCTGCTTTCCTCCAGATCGAATTCATCATTGATCATGAACCATGAGATTGACTTTTTTGTTTATTTTAACATTACTTCTGTGATTCCTTCACCTTTCACCTAGTGCCAATTTGGTTTGTGACCACACACCTGCAAAATCAGTGGCACTTTTGTTTAGTTAGCAAACGTTAGCATGCTAACAGGCTAGACGGTAAACGCTATCCTGCTGTAGAGTGATTTATCTGTCTGTGTTACATTCACGCGGAGCCTACACCGTAAGCTACGCAAGTGGCCTACGCCATGAGAGTATTCTAATGTGCGTCGGCATGTCCGTGTTGCTCTGCAGCAGGTCTCAGCTTAAATGCCACTGTGTTGACTTCCCAGATATGTTCTTGGTTGCCAATAACAATTGGCGAGCTCCGCTGAACAGACTGTGTTGGTGTTGGAACTGATAAACATGTAATGTGAAACACTTTTACATCAGGAATTGCGACGAAAAAGGGAGAAAAGATGTCAGATCTGTACGACCACCAAATGCGAGTCTACGGTTGTTGTGGTCCACATCACTGCAAGGTGCAGTTACCTTTCTGAGGAGGTGCACGCCAAGTTACAGCGTAGGGCATGCACCTACGCGGAGGTGATATAGATTCAACACAGAAGCGTAAATCAGGCTTAAAAATGTTAGCATTCTCAGTGTTAGCATTCTGACACTGTTAGCATACTAACAAAAGCATTTAGCTTGGAAACAGATATGCTAATAGGGATGAAAATTGTGTGCTTTCCAATGTACATTTCTGGCCTTTAATATAAGATTTAATAAGATAATTTAATGTCTGAGCATAAAATGAGACGCCAACTGGTAAGACAAGAAATTTTTAAATAAAGTAAAACAATTTATCTGCAGCCAGTTCATGATTACTGTTGCTGTATTTACTGATTGTCTTGAAGTACAAAAAACCCCACATTTTAAAAGTTAATTTTATACAGATATACCAAGAGTTTACATTTGATCTGTTGCCAAAAATGTTCCTGACTGCAGACTTTCCCCTCGCTCACAGAGTGAAATCATGTTAGCAGAAGATCATGTTTCCTAAATCAAGGCCAAAGTTGCAACAGGTGTGAAGGCATCAAAAAGCAGAGTAAAATTTTAAATTTTCACCCGGAGGGTGGTGAGGGGAGGGCAGGAGTAAAGGCCGTTTCCAGTGACCCCACATGTCTGCAGGTTGGAAACTGGCCTCCTCTTTAGGCGAGGCCAGATGTTTTCACACACACATTGGTGTGAACATGCAAACACAGTCTCACACTGAGGGACACTGGTTGTTTTTCTATCATTCATCACCCTGATGTCAGAAGTCATTATTTGGCTGCTGTTTTCATAAATGAAGGGCAGCAAAAACCTTGAAAAATTAATTGCCGCACCTGATTGGATGTGATCTCCACTTCCTGTTGTATGTGTGGCCAGACCCCGGAGTTTGTTTTTCTTTCATTAAGGTTAAGACATTTTTATTTTCCACCTTTACTGAGGTCTATTTGTGAGTCAGACAATGACACAGATATGTACCACACATGGCTGAGCTGCCAATTTGCTAATATCCCAGCGAGTTTGAACGCTAGACATTGTGCGAGTTTGCCCCTTCTGCAAAATGCGAGCTGGCACTCTGCAAACAGAGAGCTTCCTCCAGGATAATTTGGTCCTCAGGGATGGACTTATGAGCCATTAACAAACTTCCCTCTGCTGTTCCAAGGGGCCGTGATTGCAAGAAAAACTAACACTTTAAAAACTTAATTTTCCCTCATTGTTTGGTCGACCTGATTAGCAGACTGCTAATTCTCCTCCCTGGTGCAATTAATCACATTGACACCTGTACTCCAGGCTTTGTCGGAGTCTTCGCTCTCACTCTCTGCCAAGCAGCTTGTAACCGCCGTGCTGTAGGCGCATCAGAAAGTGTTATTTTTATCATCTCATTACAAGGGTTCACAAAATTGCAAAAGTCCAGAATGATTTGTGTCTGTTTTTGTTATTTTTCTTGAAGCAATGTGAGAAACATTCTGTTTATTAGCACGCTAGTTTGGCAGTTTTGCAGAACCAAATGACGCATCTCGACACTGTTTGAGACATAAATAAGCAAAAAGGTAGCACTTTATCGAAGCTTTAGTGTGCATTTCTGCACAGAAACCTGTATAAGAGCATATGTGCATGCTCATACTCATACCCATTAAATCTCATTGGAATGAAGCATTGACAACCTGTATTTTATACCCAGACACATTCATTTATTTCAAGTTATTGGGCCTTAAATAATATAAAAACTGAACAAATTCATTTTCTTATATCTTCACTTTCTCGATTTTAGACACATTTAACATTTCAAGAGCTTTTGAGGACCTTAGAAAGATTATCAACCTTTTTAGGAAAACTAATAGCAGTCGAAATAAATAATAATATCAAATG
>JAQFJA010000017.1:6666614-6677443 GCA_029874485.1 Naso brachycentron
AATTTGTCATTGTTCTGATGCAGAGAGAGATTCCGTTTAGCTGTGTAAATTCACCATCCATCAATCCATCCATCCACCTCTCTTCCCCTCCACTCAGATATCTTTAGTGTCACTCAGTGATCAGAGACCAGCTCTCTCCTCTCTTTTCTATGCAGCTATTATTTACAGGATTAGAGTGGTAGAGATCTTAGCACGAACCCTCCTCTACTGAGAGTGGAGAAAAAAAGACAGGCAAATTACCAGCTAATGGACCACCGGGCACTAATATCTAAATCCCCAATCTGTCTGTAATTGCTGCAAAATGCTCCGGCTTGTGCTTTATGGGAGACTTCTAAGCGACTCTCTCTTTCTCCCCCCCTCCCCGTTTCTTTCCTTGCTTTATTAAAGCAACAAGGAACAGGGGAAGAGAAAAAAAACGAGTAGTGCTCTCATTTTTCCTTTGAGTCCTTCCACTTTCCCTGGTGGAATCCCCAAGACATCATTAATGTCTCTCCTCTCTTTCATATCTCGACAGAAAGAGAGTGAAGTGACCGTCCCGCAGCTGGCTGTCTTCCTCCGCCGTCTTCCCCTCCGTCGAGGAGTGAGTGATTAATTTCCTTGTAAGGAGAGATACAGAGAGCGGGAGCGAGAGGGAGAGCTCCGTTTGAAAGGTGCTTTATTTGCATTAGCATTCATAATTACTTAATGACGAATCAGATATGGTTCATTGCGACTAAGTGCAGAAACAAGCTGTCGGAATCATGTATTTCAATTAGAATACCTCTAAAACATGGTCCTCAATGACCGTCCAATATAAGGAGGACTTTATTTATTTAGCTGGGGAATTATTACAGGGGGATGAGGAGGCCCTGTTTCATCCTTCGTCATTGCACAAGAAGACAATGTTCTAATTAAAAAAGAAGTGTAGAGCATCGAAGTCCTATTATGAATGTGAAAATAATTAGAGATTTGAGGGGAACTTTTTTCTCGCTGGTGTTGCCAAGTGTCGGGTCACTGTAAATTACAGAATTTGTGCTAGAGCTGCTCTTTATTAAAGGTGTAACAGGCTAATTTGTTGTGATTTGGTGCTAAATGAATAAAACTGGCTTGACTTGATGAGGAGTGTGGGTCGTAAGACACATTTGGACCTTTTGGTAACAACTTCTGTCACAGTATCCCAGTGGCACTTTAATAATATTTAGTAGCCTACAATTTAACTGATGATATACCTTCATCCGTTGGCTGTGTAAAAACTGACTGATCTTTAAAATAAGCCGTTGTCCTTTTAATAAACAGATTGGATCGCCACATAATGAATAGGTCCACAACAATTTTTATTATAAGGCAATTAACTCAAAACTGGTAAAAACTATTTAAAGTGCCATAAAAGCTAAATTTAGCATGACAGCTCCTGTATAATGGCAGCCGCTCGTGTTAGCAATGCTAACCAAAGTACCTGCAGTTACCCTGAAGTGTGTACTGAATGTTTCAGATTAGGCTAAAAGCATAGAGGGCTGCCTCAGACAATTAAGCTAACATTAGCTTAGCATAAAGCAATGCTAACTAAACTCTAGCATTGCTCATAGAGCCATTGCAATCTTTTCAAATTTTTTCATGTGTACACAAAAATATGCAGTAACAGGTTGAGTTGTCTAACCTTGCTTTTCACAACCAGTTAACTCTCCACCTTTTTATTAAAAGAAAAACAAAAAAGGAGCAAGAAAATTCCGATATCCGATAAATCGGTTGATATATAATATATATGTGTATATAATAACAGCTGAATGTGTTTACCAGATACTTGAGACAAAGATATGTAACGTAGAAGGGATAATCTACATTTTAACAAACTTTATCCCAAACATCAGTGAACTGAACAGGAAACACTTCACTTATTAGTGATTAAAGAACAGACCGTCCTCTGCTGGACAAACTATGTAATTACACCATTTTTAATCACAAGTCCAAGCATTTTTTCCGGTCTTAAAAATATGTTTTAACATTGGAGCACATCAGGGAACGTATACACCGATACTGATATATCTGCAATATGCAGATAGATATCGTCCAATACAATCTGCAAACAGGTAAATTGTCTTGACTTTAATCCTCACTGTTTGTCTGTCCTACTAGAAGATGGTCTACTACTAGTAGCTACTAAGTTTGTAACACAGGACCTCTTTTCTGGTCCATTACACGATATAAGGAGCTCGCAAAACTTGCAATACTTCCAAAAAGAACAAGAAAAAGTCCTTCACAGCAAACTAACTTCTCTTTCTCATATCACAGTTTGCAAAAAGTGCCTCCTTAGCAATATCCCTTTTAATCAAGCCAAGCCACAATAGGAGACAGCAGGAAGCGTGTGTAAATAATGCATTAATAACCATCCCATCCACACTCCCGGAGGCTGCGCCGGCACGTAGGGAGTTTAAATATCTCTAAGGGATACCTTCATCTGAAAAGTGCGCTGCTCTCTGCTCAGAGCCTCTGCAGCAAAGAAAGGAAAAAAAAAAATCAGCTAATTGTGAGGAGTTCAATGGCAGTTCAGCATGGAGTGCACTTTCCAAGGCCTCTGCAGAGAGCGATGGAGGATGGTAGATCATGTCCACATCACCCTCATTGACGGCTTTTTTAGAGGGTTGTAACCTTTGATGATGAGCTATTGACGATGGTTTTCAAACTTTTTCCCTCTTGATACTGACATTAACAGAAAACACTGTTTTGAAGCTGCTCATCTTTATGTGGCTATACTTATTGCTGCACATGCAGAGACTCCAGATAAAATGCTGAAGTCAACATAACCTTGTCAGTGTAGTAACCCCAGATCAATTCTTAAGATCCCAAGATGCTTCAAAATCACAAGATTTCTCCAGCCCAAGACGTGAACCCGTGAGATAAGCAATATATCTTGTATTTCTTGTTTGATTTTTAATGTTTCTTGCTGTTTTTTAACACCTCAGATATCTGGA
Source organism: Naso brachycentron (assembly GCA_029874485.1). NCBI lineage: Eukaryota > Metazoa > Chordata > Actinopteri > Acanthuriformes > Acanthuridae > Naso > Naso brachycentron. The sequence continues at coordinate 6,669,563 of JAQFJA010000017.1, forward strand.
CAAACATTTAAAGTAATGTCATGCTGCCAAATATCACTTGCGTCTACAATCAGGATTAATTGTGGAAACTGTTCAGATCAAATTCATCCCTAAGCTTCAGGATTGAAACTGTGCAGAAATATTTTTTATTGTTGAAACACTGATGCCAACCCCCAAATTTTAAAGGTAGGGTTAGCAACATTTGTTTATTTTTACTTGTAAACACAACATTCATTTTAGGTCCCTCCACCCAAGCTCAACAACACCAGAAGTATCGTAGCATGTACTTAAACTGCTTGTATCTACACAGCAAGCTATGTAGGAATATTCCATTTGTTTTGATGGAGAAGTTGATAATTTAGCAAGTTAGCATAAGCTAACAGACAGGGTTGGGCACCGTTTGTCCAACATAAATGCAGACCAGTTCCGTTTGCTCTTCATCCCCACCCTCTCCTTCAGTGTTCAAAAGCGGGTGAGAGCCAAATCGAGATTCACTCTCGTTCAGGAACGAGCTTTATCCGCTTGCCTCCCACTAAAGCTATATTTCATTTTCCTCGCCGCTACGTCTGCATCCATATCCATTTAATCCACTCTCAAACTCACCTGCACGCTCTCATTTGGGGTAAACACACCCTCTCTCCCTATCCAGACTCATTCTGAGACAACCAAAACATCAAAATACAGGCAGAGGGCGGGGCTCTGCAGACACAATCACCGCCACACATGTATAGAAGCCCAGAAGTGACAATTAAGAAGTATTACTTTTGTTTAAGCTTATATTTTATTTTCTAGGAAAGTTCCTCTGACTCTACCTTTAAACTCCAAGAGCACGTGCATGGGAACCGAACAAAGTTTGCCATGCGTAGACGCTCGCATTCTGCAAATATCTGCACACGCATTGGCTCCGGTTGGGAAAAGACTGAGATTGGGTCACTTTGCAAATGTTAGCACATCCCATTGTGTGCCTCAGGTCAGTGTTCACATTTTCAATACAGACTCTTCAAAACTTATCCAAAGTGCCTAAATGTCAAAAATAAAAAGTTGCTGATATTTTAAAGTCCCTTTTTGGAAACTTTGGATGAAGTACAAACATTTTCCACTGGCCTTAAATAGTCTACATATGCTACTTCCTATTTACCTACACTTGCTATTTATTTGTATTCTCTTGTATTTTATTATTAATTATCTCATATATTTATTTTTGTACGCTTTTTAAAAATACTTTAATCTGCTCCCTATTGCTCCAATGACTAAATTTCCTCGCTGGGCATAGATCAACGTTGTCTCATGGTATCTTACATGTTCAATATAAACATGTATTTGTGGATAAGCATGTCATGCAGCCAATGTTATTGAACTCATTAACACGTTTAGAGGTTGAGGTCAGAGGTCAGCTCACGTGTTATGTTCAAGGCAGCAGGGGGAGCGTTCAGCTTGAGAGATGCTTTCATCATGAGGGTTTAATCTCTTTTCCCTGGCTGGCAGTGTGGGAATTTAGTCAAGTGAGCATCAGGTGCTACGAGATATGATGCAAATTAGCAACAATCTGCTCTCTGATTGACTTTAGATTAAATAAATGTCAAGTTTTTATATGTCATTTCATCAAAAGATAGATAATATATAGGATAAACTGTCAATAATGCAGCTGTTAAGTGTAAAAAAAATGCAAATCAGCTTTATTGGTTTCATAAAGCTTTGGTTGGTTAATATTTCACTGAATTCTCGATATTAGCCACACCATGCATATCAAGCACACTTGTTTGGTGTTGAACCAACGCATGCTGGCCTTGCCTTTGCTCCAGGAGCCTTGATGTGAAGCCCAATCAATGTGTTGAAACCTCAACCAGTGCTACTTCTAATCCAATACTGTTTATATCTGATGCAGTCGATAGCCTGCAACCTTGGACATGGGTGCAGCTCTCGCCTTCACATCACTGCTGTCATCGTGCAAAATCCTCAGAACTGCGAGAGAGCACGGGCTTCGCTGTGGGCTGAGAGGAAACTCAGGCGTCTCGGGTTCACGACGCTCCTCGGGCGACGTCAAAATCGCTCTGTCATCACGGTGAAATTGCAGCCATTTCTCGGAGTTGCTGAAAAGTTGACATTTTGGAAGTACAGAGTTTTTACCCTACAGCGGTGATATTGTATCCTGCTGTGGAAGGCTGGTGTGTGAATGAGAACATCTGGCCTGAGCTGGAGAGTGTGTGTGTTTGGGAACAGCTGCGTGGTCATGTACACAGTGACACACACCCCCTCGATTCCTGCCAAATCTTTGGTATATGAAACCCTTCATACAAGCCCCCCCAGTGGTCCCATCCAACACGGGGGTGCAGCGGGCGCCTCGGCTCGCCACCAACGGAGACCCTGTGCCAGTGTTAAGCCCTTTTAATGACTGGATTTCCTCCCGATTGCCAAGTTCCCGTGTAATTGCTTGATGGTCAGCCCGGTGTCGTGCCAGAGCCGGGGGGAGAGCGCTTGGCAGTCGGTTCGGCGTTGGCTCGGACGAGGGTGAGCAGAAATAGCTGCAGCGGAAGCTTTCGGTGTCGCCGTTTGGACAGTTACAGCCCAGGGTTTTCACACTGAGAGGGACCGGAATGAAACAGCGCCTTGTAGTCAAAGGAGAGAGAGCATAATGGAGAGATTGTTTCTGTTTGCTGAACCCAACGAGGATTGTGTTCCTCCCAAAAGCATCAATTTACGCACACATACAAATCCAGATCTCTCACTGTGTCCTTCCTGCCTTCTTACTTGCTATTACAGAGCTCCCATTTTTCTGCAAAATCATTATTGCTGTTCCCTTTAATCAGCAGGCTTTTATCTTTTCTGCACTACTTTCTGAAAATAGAAAATGCAGGTTAGCAGAATCAGGATAACCAAACAAAACGCAGCAAGGAAAGAGACTCTGCAACGGTGTTCAAGTGCAAGAACGAAATCGACTTCACCAACCACGACTGCAGGTTGTCAGTCAACTAGAAACAGGGATCGCTGCCCTTTACGCACACGTCAGTGACCTTAACCCACCCACGCTTAGCCGCCTTTTGTCTTAGCGCACAAAGATAACCAGGAGACTAGTTTTAAAAAGAAAGGAAGGGGAACAAACAAAGTGGACGTATGGTAATGTGCTGTCCAGCTGCACTGGCGCTGTGGCAAACAAAACACTCTCTAAAAGACCCATAGAGGCAGAGAGGTAAGGAGATACATCAATCAATTAACAATTACCCCCGCTGCTAATCAGCTGTCCCCGGCCTGCACCGGCCGGCCCCTTTGTAATCCCGTTGGCAGCATCAATTAAATTCTTAAGGTTAGTCTATTGAATTTTCCAGATAGTGGAAAGTGGGGGTGGGGGGAGTTCGAGGGGAAGGACAAACTGTAGCCCAAACCTTCACCTCCTTCTCTTTCATCCCGCCCCCCCCCCATGCACTGTATGTGGCTTTGCTAGCTTCTAACCAAGACAGACGGACCTGAACTCTAACTGCAGTCGAGCTAATAGAATCAGCTGGGACAAAAGCCGGAAAAGAGTAAAAGAGGAGACAATAGGATGTAATAGGAGAGGAGAGGCTAACAGTTTATGAAGGAGCCGGGCAGGAGAAGCCAGTAAGATACAACAAAGTGTAATACAACAAGACAGAGCAGGACAATAGAACAGGAGAGGCGAACGCTCGAGTGTAGAAGCACTGGAAGAAAAGTGAGCAGGGTGATGGTCCTGTAAGCTAAAGGGTGAGAGAGTGTGATTAAATGAAGTGAGGTGAGACCATGTAGTGCTGCACACTGTGTGTGTGTGTGTGTGTGTGTGTGTTTTGTTCTTTCTGAAAACCTGTTAGAGGTTTGGACCGTAAAACATAAAGATACTTTTAGATTGGAGGAGATTTTTCACTGGTTTTCACGTATTCAGGATTGTTTACTGTTGTTTATTGACTTGTATCTCCAGAATATCTCATTTAGTAATAAGGTAAATATGCACATGACACAAATACTGAAACTTTCTAATTTATTTGGAGAGAACCTGAAGAAGAAACAATGTTCTGCATTGGTAAAAGTGACAGAGTTGGTTTCATTTTTCTTTTTCTTCCAGCAGACAGTTATACAGTTACAGCTATAAATCATCTAATGATTTTTTGTTTGTTTGTCACAATATCATTTACCAGAAGAAGTCTCTTTTCTATTTAAATGTAATTTTATGTGAAATGACACTAATATTTAGCACAAAAACGATTACAAATGTAAATATGTGAAGTATGAGCGGTGACTGATAAGTATGCATCCTAAGGTGGAAGATGATGAGTTACAGTTCCTGATACATGCACGTGCAGTTCAATTCATTGAATAATTACAAAAAGTTTGAAGTTACAGTGACTACGAGGAACTTGTCAGTATTTATCAAATAGTCTCATGTTTCTTCTGATGAGTATAAATTTCCTCAGTGAAAAGAAAAGCTATTTTTTATGAAGTTACCATTGATGCCCGTGGTCTGTCCAAATCCTCACAAACTCAGATGAAACAATTTGTTTGCTTTTTTAAAAATTTTGTTGTTCTACTCAGTTATATTCGATGCCTACGGCTGTTTGTTTTCACCTGAGCACGTAACATGGCTGTGTAACGTTAGCCTATCAGAAAATAGAGCTAATGGGTCTCCGGGGACATTACTGCCGTACAACTGGCTTATAACTTATTTCTCAGTCACATAGAAATACATTACCTCATCGTGATCCATCCTGCCGTCTCTCTTTCACTCACTTCCAAAACAAATGCACACGTTGCAGGTGTTATGGCAAGTAGGCGCTTGTGTCACTTCCCCTTTTGTCCAGCGGGGCGCTAAAATCAACAAAAACTGAAAGTTCCTCATAGTCCCTTTAATAGTTTGTGTTTTTGTGTTGGATATTTGGAAACTGAAAGTCAAGAATACCTGAGAAAAAGGACATTTTCTGCCTCTGTGAATGCTGATTGAACACTTGACCGTTTCATTTGGCTCCTTCAGACAATTTTTAAATTTCAGTCTAAGGTCAGATTTACGTTTAGATCAAGGCACCATATGCTTTAATGAATTTCCTGTGAATTCCTCCCACATCTACTTAGCTGTATGGCTCCAACAACCAAGTGCGACATGATCAATTCCTTTAAAGAGGATCTATATATATATATAAAGACATTTTCCGATAGTAACAATCATAAACACTTTTGTCTTCAGATACACAGCATGCAGACATGCAGCACACAAGCCAGTAAGTTTGAGGCACATTGGCCTTCAGGTTAATCTTTGTTTTTGAGGGTGCTGATTGGGGTTTTGCTCAGGGAATGCGTTGTATACGCCAGCCATGCTTCTCCTGTGTGTGGCTTCAGAGACGTGCATCTCCTTTAGCAGAGTCAGCACAAACACGCAGAGATGCAGCCATACGTGGAGCAAACAAAAGGTGGAGGAGAATCTTTGATCCGTCCATAATGACCTGTGCAGACAGCAACAATCACATCATTATGTTAAACCTCCCATACGCACTTGCTGACCATACTAATTACCCATCGCCTGATCAATACATTATTTAATCTTCTTCCCATTGATACAAAGCAAGAGCCAAACTGGCTTTTTTTCTCACAATCTTTTATTGCTCACTTCACTTAAAAAAAAGGTTTAATTCAAACCAGGGTGCATGTGAATGTGATAGGAGCGGCGTCGCAGCCTGCTGGAGGAATGCTGACGACGCTCTGATGTCCTCAGGTGAAATTTTAACTGGCTGACCCTCGGCGACCTCTGGCACCTCACTGAACCGCTGCTCAGTGCGATTGATTCGGACTCAAGCTGAACATCGAGTGAGACGTGAGGAAGGAAATGAAGAGTTTGGCCTCAGCACCGAACATCAAACGTCTTCACTTGTAATCAAAAAGTCACTGTGACAAAATGTAAGTCGATCGAGAAAAGATTAAGAGAAGAAGGATGATTCCGTGACCAGTTTAACCGTTTACATCAGGAAGAAACATTTCCCCTGCCACTGGTTTATGAATGCCTCTACACGCCAATAAAGACAAAAAAATTCAATTAAAAAAATCTGAAGAAATCTTACAGGTTTAATTTTTAATGCGTGTTTAAGACCTGCGCGAGTCAAATTCAGGCACTTCAGGACTTTGTTATAGGATCAAACCGTTCTCATTCACAGGTCATCAAATATAATGTTCTCCCACATTTAAGGGCACCTTCTGTGTATGTAGCTCTGACCCTCAAAACAAGTCAGACGAATTAAAGAGCGACAAAGTCCTTGAAATGAGGAGGTTGAACAAATGGGTAAAATACAGGACTTTGACTCAGGAGAACCAAAGTAAACACTGACTAATTGTCTCATAATCCAAACCATGAACTTTTCCTCAACCTAACCAACATAAACTTAATTAAAGTTCAATAGTTTTGCATGGTAACCATGCTTAAAGGGTTATATCAGTGCTACATGTCATTGTCCTTTGTCAACATTGGCCACATAGGTTACATAAACCCACTGGTGTGATCAGTGTGCATATTCTTTGTCTGTCTGTGTGTATCATGTCCTTTTTGTGGGGGAGGATTAACCACAATCAAGTTTCTGACCAAACTGAGCGTCCTTTAAAGGACCACATGTCATGTACGACATGTCATTGTCCTTTATCAGCATTACATGAACCCCGCCCACTTTTCCCCCAATAGCTTTATCTATGAGATATTTGGTTTGTTTACATTTTGTCTATATTCAATAAATGTTTCGGAAAACGTGTGACGTTAGTTAAAAAGAACGACTGTGCCAAAATCCTTCCTCATGCTAATATTCCAGCCAGGAAGGAACTATTTTTCCAGGCGTAATAACTTTGGTCTCCACGGCTCCCAACTCCCCCCTCTCTCTCTCTCTCAGCGATTTTTGACCAAATAAATGCAAATGTTCTCTCTAGAACAGTGAATTATCTATACCTAGCAACTTTCATTTGTCCTGTAGTGTTTCTATACCCTGTTTCAACATGAATGGCAGTGAATGGGCTTTAAAAATGCAGCCTGACATCTACTAGAGTAAACACACGGTCCAATTTTTACAACATTTGTAGAAGATAGAGGCGATCTCAAAAGTGGGCTGATATGGTTCTTTAAGGGCAGCTTGTATTTGTGCATCAGAAAACATCATGACAAGCAATGAGACAGGCAGTGACGGGACAGATGTACAGCAGCTGGATGACTTTTCATTCTGAAAATCGGACTGTTGTGAAAGTAGGGTGCAAAGGAGTGCTATGCATAACAGGAAGTCATTTTTTTTCGGTATTTCCTTGTAAATTACTGGATCATTTTACTTCTTAAGACTTATAAAAAAAATGTAATCAACCCTCTGTTTGACCTTGTAATCACAGGAAAATAAAAATAATCAATGTCGGGCAAAATTTTGCCTAAAATGTTTTTCACATCTCAACAAATGCAGAGTTTGACAAAAAAAGTTTAAGACACCATTATTTATCACATCATCTACTTTGATGCTCTAATTAACAAGCTACAATTTTCATTCTTTCTAACGTCAAGCCTTTAAAAACAAAGACACGGAAGGTCAGTTTTGGGTGCAGAAAGAAGACATGGGAGCTAAAACACCATGATTGTACTGAAGCTACTGTGATGAAAGACTCCACCAAAACAAAAGCAGAGTGTGCGTGTTCCTTCTGCAACATCTCCCCATCACGCGCCCTCCATCAGCGCGTCTGGCTGCGCGTCGGAGCGTGAACGGGCAGATTTTCCGGTAGCACAAGCCTGAGATGGGCTCCTGCGTCTCGGTGAGCTCGTTTCGCCGGGCCTCCCGCCGAGTCCCCCTACTGCCGCTGCACAGACTCGAGACTCTGCAGCCCCAGGACACAGTCACCACGGGGGGAAGAGGGGATATAACAGAGGGGAGAGAGGGGGTAGAAACAGAGGGA
>JAQFJA010000017.1:6734526-6748936 GCA_029874485.1 Naso brachycentron
AGTCAAGATCTTCGGAGAGAGAGAGAGAGAGAGAGAGAGAAAGAGAGAGAGAGAGAGGAGGGGGGGAAAGTGGGAGAGAGAGGGAGCACTTCCCATATTTCTGCCACTGATTGACAAGGCTGACATATGGAATAGTTCACCTATTCCCCAGTGACAGGAAGATGGGGGAGAGCGCAGGGAGAGGCGGGTAAACTTGCCTGCGAGGCTGAGCACATTTTTTTTTTTTTTTAAGATTCAGTGCTTATGATCAAAAGGACTCATATCTCCCCTACTAAATTTAGCACCAGTGGCAATTAGTGGCGGAGTCACACAGCCACTCCAGGAGCAGCTGACAAATGGTACCTTAACAAGTCGGAGATGCACGCCACAGTTTGATGGATTTGTGTGTGTACAGCTGAGGGGGAACTTACTGGAGTGTTTTTCTTTCTGCGTGCATGTGATGCACACACTGAGCATGTATGTTAGAGTGCGCGGGCGATGAAAACATGCTGATCAGCTTCACTTTGAGTTGGTTTGTGCATCCATGTTTGCAGCTAAATTATGTTTGGCTAAGTCGTATAGGTTTTGTCTCTCTTGGAACAGTTGGTCAATTGAGTGAGGTGTCAAAAGACAAAATAATAATCAATAAATGCTTCATTGTTTAAATATTTAATCAAGGAAATTTGAAAAGGAAATGGTTTTTTGTTGTTACATCACTGTAAATTTATCATCTCTGGATTTTGGATTGTTGACTCTGACAGTGTTTGATGCATTTTTTTAAAAGCAATTTTCATCTATAAATAGGCAAAATAATTTTTTGGCAATGAAATTTAAAAAAGAAAAAAAATTGCTTCCAGCAACACTAGATGGAAGAAAAAAAAGATTTTAACAGATAATGAAATCTTTATCGACAATTTTTGATGAAACATTTGCAAATGTTTGACTCTGTTATTTATCATTTTATAATCATTCACTGGTTATGAGTTGCATAACTGGGCAGAACTTCCAAACTGGAGATGAACATGTTCACATGTGCAGTATTAATTAACTAAAAAAGTATAGCTTCTCTCAATCAGAGAAAGCTCATAATTTAAAGCTGATGAATTCAAATTTAAGTCTGTTTAATGTAACAAAAACTGAAGCTCGAGACTGGGAAACTATCCGAGCTAATTTCTCTCTATATTTGAATTGTTTTAAAGGACCATATCAGTCTATTTTTGTCTTTTCACCATTAGCAGAGATCACCCCTGTCCTCTACAAATGAAAATTCGACCATGTGTATACTTCAGTAGATGTCAGACTCCATTTTTAAAGCCCATTCATTGCCATTCGTGTTGAAACAGGGTATAGAAACACTGTAGTACACATGAAAGTTGCTAGGCATTGTAATTCACCCTTCTAAAGACAAAATCTGTGTTTTATATATCTGTGTTTAAAAATCACTGAGAGAGAGAGGGGAGCTGGGAGATGTTGAGACAGAAGTTATTACGCCTGGAAAAATAGTTCCTTCCATTATCATTTATGTTTTTACCAGTATTTTCTTTTTAGTGTTTAACAACTGACATGCAACACATACGTTCTTCTTACTAACTTTGTCACACACTTTATGGGACTTTCTGTAATGATTATTGAACATGGAAAAAGTAAACAAGCATGATATCTCATAGATAAAGCTATTTTGGGAAAAATAGGTTGGGTTTATGTAACCTATGTGGTCAGTGTTGACAAAGGACAGTAGAAACAGCGGCACAATCCTTTCAACAGCTAAGTGACTTGAACACTTGCATGTTAAACACGACAGTTTTGCTCCTCTTCTTTTATGTGGACACAACATAGATAAGATAAGATCAATAACAGACAAAAAGAAGTCCAGAAAAAGAAAACCGAAAAAAAGATGAATGAAGAAGATGCATGTTTCCACTTATGAATTCATGCATCACAACTGCAAAATCATTTGACTGTAAAAACACATAAACCTGGATGTGGTCACTTGAAAATGTCCCTTTTTGCTTTACAAATTGGATTTGAGTGGAAAAGAAGCAGAAGGAAGGACAGACAGACAAACACACTGAGAGACAGATGCTTGAGTCAGAGACCGCGTTGCAAACAGGGAGGATGGAATGACATCATGGCTCATTTGAGTCATTTCCCAGTTAATGCAGAGATACAGTGATATCAACAAAGCAGCATTTCCTTAAATTACGAACAACCACAACAGTAAACAGAAAGCAGGGATGGAGAGACGCTGCAGGAGTGTATCTTCATCGCATCTGCTGGAGCAATCCGAGCCATTTAAAAGTTCTTGTGTTATTTACCTGCAAACCTTTTGATGAATTGTTCAGTGTATGAACGGCCCTTACATCATCCTCGCTCAGGCAGGAGACTGTTGTCTGCAAACTCTCACACACACACACACACACACACACACACCCTCAAAAACACATCCACACACTCTTCACATGGCTAGCCAACCTCCTGAGAGATGGCAGCTAACCGTCTCAGGAGAGGAAATGAGCTATCTGCTCCACTTCTCTCTGAGACGCACACACACTTTCCCCTGCACACACATGCACATGCAGCTTCCCTCTGACATTTTTAGACTATCTGTACTCCTTGCAGATCTTCGGTTTATTTGTATCTGTTTGTGAATACATCCATGCACATCTGGCAGTGCGTGCAGGCTTGTGTTTGCGTGTGTGTGCATGAGAACATCCTGAGCTGTGAGTGAGTTTGACCTTAAGCTTCTCCTCCCTCTTTACAGTGCCAGCTCTTGTGTACGTTTCCTGGGCCTCCAAGATATGAGAGGGGAAAATATCTGCCGACAGCCCATCACAGTTCACGGCTCTTTGTTTATCCATTAATAATTGAGCATAGCTGAAGACAATACAAGGTGTGTGCTTGTGAGAGTGTGTGCATTGTACGAGTGGATGTGTTTAGCTGCCTTTGGAGGTGGGATGGAAGAAGAGTCGCTGAGGGAATTTACGTCTTGTATTGCAGTTTGGACTAAACTGCAGGTTTTCTCTCTGAAATCTGTCCATCAGACATTTGGAGCAGCTGTGAATGTGTATCATGTCTCTTTATTGTGGCATAAAGTGAAATAAATTAAGCTTTAAAAATCCAAATCCATCATGTAGGCCTACTGGAGTGCACTAATATCCACTTCTATGTAATTTTGGATGACCTGCTTATCTTGAAACTTGTTGGCTTTAGCTTGTTATTAGAAAACAGAATATCTGTCAGCAAAAACTTTGTCAAAAGCAGTAGTACATGATTTTTTGGCCACTTGGGGGCACCACAACAAGCTTTAAACATAACACGTTGTTGTCCCTATAAAGCCATTGTGGCTAATATTCTAGCAAACAGTTATTTTGCTGATTACAGATTAGCGTTAGCATTTATTTGAAATCCCATTTGTGTCCATCCCATGAAAATTCCAGCATTCAATTTATATTTGGCTCCTGAAGGAAATATCTGGCTCATTAATGGCTACTTAATGCACCCCTGTGCTTAAAGAGCTAGCTAAGTTTGTCGGTCTGTTGTTTAACGCAGAGCAGCTAGCTTAATACTCAATACTTAAGAGTCCTCTTAGTGTCAAAACAATAATATTGCCAGTATTCACTTTTCATTCAGCTACTGAAGAAAATATCTAGATGGTTAGCTGCTAAGGCATTAATGTGTTCACCAGCTAGGTTGTTATTTGTCAGTTTGTCATTTGATGCTGGGCAGCTAGCATACAATGACTTTTTGTCTAATAGCTTCCAGTTAGGTCTGAAAATGAGGTTGATCAGAGAGGTGAGAGTCAACTACAGACAGTAAATTTATACCAAAATAGTTAGCTAAAAAAGCTAATGCTCTCTGATGGGAACTGCAAATATTTCTGCTAAGTGTTTTGGCCTACTCTGCGTACATTCGCACTTCCTCTTCCTGTTCAAACAAGGCTCTACCAAGCAGAGGATTTAAGGCTGAGTAGGAGAATTCTTCTAATGGATAAATGTGAAAAACTTTTGGCGTGTCCCTTTAACAGTGTGTTTCCATAATACAGTTTACCTTCAAGATGTTGAGTAGGATGTTAGCTTTTTAGTAGTAGTAGACCCTTTTTTTTTTTTCTTTCAAGGTTTGACGAATTTGCTGAGGAGCATGAACTCAGTTTCAAACCATTTGGGAAATGATTAAGCCATGTATTTTGCTTTCATTCAGACCCTTTTTTTCACTCATGCATGTCCTCACCTCACCCCAAATAAACTGAATACATGAAAACAGACTTAGCATGTTTACAGTCCTCATCCATTGATGAGTTGCATCAAAAAGTGATGCTGCATTCAAGCTTGAGTTGGTTCATAGCCAAACCAGGGCTTGACTTTACCTCTCACTCCCTCCCCTAATTATGTGGGTCTTTATAGACAATTTTCCCCTCAGAGCACTTGCTGCCAGAACACAGTCGAAACTGTTCCTCCCTCGGAGGCGGCCTTGAGTGAGAGTCTCCCGACGTCTCAGCAGAGAGGCAAAGACTTCCGTCCTCTGGGGGCCTTCAGCGAAAATAAGTCATACAAGCGGGAGGCTCTGACGGGAAGTGAATTTATAAAATCTTTCAAAAGAGAGGGACAGCCAGTCACAAAAAAGGTGACTGCTGTTTTCTCTATTGATTGCTGGGGATGCCATCAGTCCAATGTCATGCAGGGTATGATGAGATCGTTGTGAAAGGAGGCCAGTGATCAGAAGAGACCGTAACACTGGAGTGAATTCCCTCTGGTAATGACCGTAAGCATTTTAGTCCCAGGAGGTAAGGTCCCACCCTGTTGTCAGACAAGTAGGTAAAGTGTTGTTTAGCATGGCAGATTTGAGAGTCTGTGGTTGGTTATAGGAAACTGCAACTTGGGACATGTATATCCTGGGAGACCTGACAACAAATACTTTCGTCAGCACCTGTGCTTTGACAGAACAAAAGGCAGCACCATAAAGGTTCTACTTTTAGGTGCATGCTTGCTGAACCTTTGCTCCATTTACAAGGAACATCTTGGTACAAATAACTGAATCCAGTGCAAAAGTATCTCAACCTTGAGAACTCCATGACATTTTCAAACTAAACGACCACGAGTCAGACACAGAGAAAGGAATGTTTTTCATTCGGGTTTAGATCTCATCACCCTTTGAATTAAACAGCAAGGGCGATTTCAAAACCCGCCATTTTCCACTCATGTATGACAGTCAGAAAGGCATTAATCTGTCGAAGGGAGGAAGAGGTAGCAGTCTCCCCATCAGCTGTCCCCGACAGTTCAGATTTGGGGTTTTTGCTAAGAATGAGACCTTTTCAGTCAACTAGATGCATTTTTGGTCTCGCTGTTACCTGCTCAAACTTCAATATCAAAGGCAAACAAACCTTTTTAATATTTAACAGAAGAGGTAGTCTGAAAATATTCACACAAATAAAACAATGTTTAGTTCATGTATAGGAACTTAAAAAACAGGAATTTCTTTAACAAAATCTTCACAAAGACTGATATTACTGATATTTGCTCTGTCTTAAACATCTTGTTTAACTTTAAGTTTGATTGTAGAGGAGTAATAAGAAAAAACAGCACCTCAAACAGCTTCAAAGGCCCAAAAGAGGAAGAAAGATCCAGATCTAAAGGCTGTAAACTAGGTCTCTCCTCTTTTTACAGCTGCTGTGAGCAAGTTGCTTGAACATGACCTGTTAGAATGAAGTTGTGCTGCTCCTGAGTGCATCAACATTGAGTTTGTGTGTGTAAGTATTTGAAACATTCAGCAGGAAACACAAACAACATAAAGCACAACGAAAATGACTAAAAAGATCTGTTTTGTTTTGTTTTGTTCATTTCCTTGCTTACGTGCCTACATTATCTATATGTAATGTCATTTTGTCTGTTTGTTCAGCTTCCACTTATTGTTTTTTGTTCTGTTTATTTGTCTTTCTGTGTGGATTCACTGTCCAATTCACTGTTTGTCTCCATCTCTCTCTGGCATCCTCTTCATATGTCTCGTCCATCACATGTCTATAGAAGTCCACCCTCCTGCTCGCCCATCAACGTGCCAACAGACAGTCGCACAATCCACGGATGCCATTTCCTTTGATATGGTAAAGCAATATTGTACTTCATCTCTCTTTTTATTTGCCCATTCGTGAAGGAGATGCCATTAACGGTGTATTATGCTCCTCTGGCAGGGAAAAAATATCTCCAAAAGGATAGTCGGCGGCTGCCCGCATGCGTGCAACGCCTCATTAGTGCATTGCCTTCGAACAAACGTATCAACAATGTTCTGAGCTAATAAGCTTTTATATTCCCAGGCTATATGATGTAAAAAGAGGCAGAGCTGAAGGTCACGGGTGCGTTTGAACGCAGCAAGTGGCTCCGTGAGGGAATGATTTATCAGGAATTATTGCTGTGCTTTGCTCTGGAGAGTCGGCTACTGATGTGCGAGGGTTGAAATGGCTCCTTCAAGAGTGGAGATAGGGAGATTGGTCGGTGACGCACGGCTTCGCTATCATCAGCCGGACACATGCTCGTCTCTCTGCGCTTCATTTGATTTCAGCCTGTCATCTGATTCATACATGAAGCTTTTGGTGCAAAATGTATGGGTGGCAGAGCGACGTTTAGGTTAGTGAAAACTGTCCTGGGTCCATTTTTCTGTGAGGTGATGCACGTAGACAGTTGTCATCTCATGTTGAGATATTTCCTGGACATCAATAGTATGTTTCAGATACCTTTTCCCTTTGAATTAAAGAGCAGAAATGTCCCTTAAAACCCATCATTTCCAACTGATGTTTAGCCATCACTGCGAGGGAGAGTTACCAATCTCTCCCTCATGATTCAATTCAACCGCAACATGTTGCATTTTTCCAAAAGTACAGTGACTGGAAAAATGTTCTCTTGCTTTTTAACATCGCTATCGCTCTCCCCGCCTACACGTTTAACCCTCAGTCGAATGCAACAAGTTTGTCCCTTCTCTGGAAGTTGTTGAAAGGCATCCCGGAAAATGCAGAAAATCATTAACTGACATAGAAGTAGATATTTTTCACCAGAACGGGCGAAAATTTCGGCACAGAAAATGCAAATTGCTGTGCAAAAAGACTCTTGGAAAGCATTCAACACACCCACAGATTAGTGATATTAAATACTGTGAGCACTTTGTGTAGCGGGTTCTGTGTTTCCTCCATAACAATCACAAAGTTCCTGCAACCTTCTGTGCTCACTCCACTGCGAGGATGAGTGTCAGCTAATTGCCCGATATATAAACGTCTAAATGTATGCAACCCAAGTGAATAGACACGTAAACATACATACAGCATCCCACTCCTCCCCTACTGATTATTTGGAATCCACATTAAAATGCAATAACGAGAGAGGTAACAAACTAATTATCCCAATTAGCTCACTGTTCATGCAAGCAGACTCAACTGTATTTGTTATCATCCTACTATTCCAAAGGCGTCCTCTGGGGATTGCAGACTGCTTGTGCACACCCCACACAGTCATGACCACTTTCCCTGCAAAACATCTGGCCGTGCGCAATGGGACGCAGAGATTTTATTCTTTTTTGTTCCGTCTGTCTTTCTAGTTTTGAGATTTTACCTCAGCGTTGGCTTCTCTGCTATCAAGAGCTCTGTTTTCTTGCAGTTGTGCCGGTTTTCAGGCATTTCCCCCCCTTGTGTTTATTTGAGTGTTTGAACGTGTAGTCCTGGCGGGATTGTGGGAGTCGGAGTACTGTCAGGTCTAATTGCCTTGTGGTGTTTGGTAGGGAGACGGGCCTGATTAGGGAGGAGGTGAGGGAAAACATCATGTCCCCACTCTCTTCTTTCACTGTCTCACCCATTTTCTGTCTCTCCAGCTCTCTTTTTCTCCCCTCTCTCTGACTCTCTACATGACTACACAGAATGATGGCAGTCCTGCATGGCTCATTAACTGGCAGAGAGAGAGATGGACAGACACAAAAGGATAGGAAAAGAGAGAGGGGATGTAGAGAGGGCAGCCCACAGGCTTCTCAAACACAGGTTACCACGGTGCTCGCCCAGCGTCTGCCGACTACATCAAAGCCTTTAGATGCCAGTCGAGGGGCAACACGAGCTGCCAAATGAGTTAGGAAGGATCATGAATAGCAGGTAGTGGGAGGAAGTGCTAGCAAGGACTAAATAAGTTTTTGTATTTCATTTCTCTGATTTGCTTCAAACCTCTTGTCTGTTTTCGCCATTGCTTTTTTTTGCCATGTCACTCAAAACCTAATTTAAGAAATCCATGTCAGCGCCTGCACTGTAATTAGCTTGTCCAACAGTCATTATTAGAGTCAGTGTAGTATTTTAGCATTCGTGAAGTGTGAGCAATATCACTGAAAGCATGTTTTTTTTAATTGTTCAGATTTGGAAAAAGAAAGTAATATAAAATTTGATGCATCAAATGGAAAGCAGCAGTTTAAAAGAGGGGTTTAGTCGACTCCTATTAGCCGGCTTTGTGCTATGAGATGACTATTTGCCAGCATCGCCAGATTAACAGCAGCTGAAGTAAAAAACATCAACGTGTGTGTCTATATTAACACTATTATTTACTATAATTTTTCACTCTTTGCGCAGGAGTTGTAATAGCAGGAGCACAATTGCTTCCTGTTTTGGCTTGTTCATGTTATACAGCAGGCTAATAATAGAAAGCCACTGTTGATACAAGCACAACACTTTCTGGAGACTTTCTGTTTTTCTGTACATTGCAGTTTCAATAGAAAAAAAACAAAAAAAAAACTTAATCAAAAACAGTACAGAGATGATATATTTAATGGTCAACTTTGTCAAATTTATAGATTTTTGTAAATGTATGCTTATTCTGGTTTGATGCGAGCAACACGTTTCATCAAATTGCGACAGGGACTGGAAAAGTTGTGGGAATGCTCAAAAAACGTCTGTCTGGAGAATTCCAGATGATTGTGTCATCCTTGAAAAGGTCAGTCTTTCATAAGCAAGAATGAGGCGAAGTTCACCACTTTGTCAAGCACAAGATTGTATAAAGGATGTCACTATATCGACTTCACTTTGTAAAACTGTTCTGCGTAGACACAGCTTGTTTGCAAAGTATTGCAGTCTTACATTTTGCACAACGTCCCAGGTTTTTTGGAATCAGAGTTGTAAGTGAATTTTAATGCAATTTTATTGGTGGCCTTGTAACACAGGAATGCTAATAAGGATTGATGGGGTACAGTTTCTTTTAGTGGACTACAACATGAGCATGAGGGGTCTTTGGTAACATTCCAAATTTGACAGAACAATCTTAAAGGAGAAGTTTTATGTTAAATCCTAATAAGGATATTTACAATCATAAACGATCTTCTACAGTATTATTATGACAACCGTTGCAGTCCTGAGAACTGGAGCTCGTTGCTGACATCAGCGCTAGCTGAAAACAACGGAGAAGCATGTGCACGCAGACAATCCGTCAAACCGTACAATAAATATTAATTTTAAAAGATGTGAAACTTACCAAATGTATAGTGATGTCCTTTTACGTACTGACACTAAAACACAAAGTTAAACGCAAATATATAATCCAAATGTGTCTGTTTCAGCTGTGTCATTAAACAAACAAACAGCTCTTTGCGGGTTTTATACCTGTGTTCAACTCTGTGTTTTAGTGTCGGTACATGAAAGAACACCACTAAACATTCGGCGAGTTTCACATCTTTTAAAACAAGTGTTTATTTGACAGATTGTCTGAGTGCACAAACTCCTCCATTGTTTTCAGCTAGCGCTGATGTCTCAGGACTGCACCGGTTGTCATAATAATACTGTAGAACATTAAATATGATCGTAAATATCCTTTTTATAAGACTTAATGTGCAAAAAAACAAACTTCTCCTTTAACTCAATGTCCTCAATGCAGGCCTTTGATCACATCTAATGGTCTTCATCGAAGGCTACATGTAGCTCAGCTGTCATAGAGGATGCTGTGTTACCGTCATGCAACCATCAGAAAAACAGTCAGGTGATCACTATGTCATTGCAACATGAGCCCCCATCCCCTCAACACCACACTACCTAAACTCCAATCTTTCAAAAACCTTTTAAAGTAAAGATTAGTAATCATACATATTCTATGCAGATGACATCACACTGTTTTCTTCCATTTGTAATGAATATGATCCATAGTAAAAGGCTACTAATAGTTCTCCAATAGGCTTCAAGGTTAGGATGCTTTGGAGAGACGAGGCAACGCTCTGTTCAATGCTTTGTAAACGTCTTCCTAGATGAGAAGAGGCGAGAAAAACCCACAAAGATGATATCAGCACGCTTGTGAAATAATCATCACAAGATCTTTTCCTGTTCAGAGTCGTGGGGTGAAGGATAACGAGAGACAAACAGCGATGGAGAGGAGAGCAGAGATGGATCGGAGCAGGAGAGGAATAAAAGGAGAGAGAGAGAGCAAGGCATCAGATGCCAAGGGTGAAAGTCTAAATCTTTCATCCTCTCTCTGGGTTCAGAACGAGAGGAGAATTGTGGGTTGGATTACTGGTGCTAAGCTGCAGAAAGAGCTTAGCTGTAGCTCTTCTATGTTCTGAAGATGGGCAGACTATCTACCTGACTCACTGCCAGACAGAAAAATCTGCAATCACGACTCATTGGCCTCTGAATGGAGTTATTGTGGACCTGTGGGTCATTTAATTTACCGTGTAATTTCCTCCTTGAATAGAAGAATACTGTATCAATTTCTCCTGATCATCAAAAGCAGCAGCCTCATCATCTTTCTTCATCAGAAAAGGCAATGATGACCGCAGTCATGCAAGCATTTGCAGAAGAAAACAGCAAATGTTGCCAGATCTGCTGATTTTCTGTGCTGTTTACTGGAGACGGTTGTATGTGCATTATAAACCGGCTGACATCTCGGCTCCCTCAGCCCCTTCATGTTGACGTCGGCCTGTTATTCAGTTGGGAGATTCGACACGAGTCCAGGAGAAAACACTTGAAACGCTATTAAGCCTGTAGTGGGGCTTGTGTGTGCCAGTTGTAAGCCTCCTCTTGTCAACACGACTGTAGGATGCACACAAGTGCACTGACTGGATGGAGAGGAAGGGAGAGAGAGAGACACTCTGCAAAAAATGCCCGTCCTAACAAGATGTTTCAATCTTTAAATGCGATTTTTCCTCAATAAAGTAAGAAATTGAGCCAATAATAACTTGTTGCTGCAGGAAATTAAATTTTGTCAGGATTATTTCTGCAGAAGTAAGGCAGTTTTTAGGGGTTCGGAGCTCAATGACATGATTAAACAAAGGAGATTATCACACCATTTTCAAGATATTTGTGCTTTCTTGGAAATGTAAAATCTGAACAACTGTAAGACATGACATCTTCTCAACCTTTGAAGGGAGATTTTTTTTGCTTGTTTTCCAGAAAAAAACATTAATCTGATACCCAGTGTTGGAGAAAATAACTTGCCCTGATGGATATTTCTTGCAGTGGGGGGAGAGATTGAGTTAGAGAAGAGATTGCTTGTCAGGGCCCTGATTTCACCGTTCTCTGCTGATGACGGTAATAATAACCATTCGCAGGAGTGGCAGCAAATGGGGAAGAGAGAGCATAGACATCTTTTTAAAGAGGCGTGCACGCAGTTACTTTCTGCAATCAAAACACAGATTTCTGAAGACGAGTTGGAGCAGAAAGCAGCCCCGCACACACTCGCAGAACAAGCCAGAGATTGCAGTGCACACATCCTGTTGTTTGCCATCGACGGAGAATATTAGCCCGGTATTTGTGTACAGTAATCAGTAGGCCCTTGACAGGCTAGTCTCGAGACAGAGACATCAGAGGAAAGATTGTCTTGTAATCAGGCTATGTGGTTTTAGGTGGGGGACCTGGAGAGTGAGACCTTGAAAGGCAGGTTATGACCATTTTTGTGTGTTAACATCATGATGTAAAACATCCTTAAATTTGCCCAAATTGGAAACCCTTTTTAAAAAGGAACAGGAAGTCTAAAAATCCCTCAAATTTTTGGTAGCTCAGATAATTGAATAAAATGTAAGCATCATAATACAGATAGTTCTATCAATGTTTCTACAACGCTTATCGAAATGCGACACGTAAGTGACCAAGCAGCCGACCACTTCATGACCAGTGTTTACTTCCTGTTTCACTCGACCAACCTGAGCAATTTAAGTGGCTGTCAAGACTTTTTCCAGCTGTGTTTTGTGGCAACAAATCCAGGCATTTATAAAGAGATATCTGGATATTTTCTGGCCATGTTTGTGGCGGGACACCAAAGTGACCTAGCAGCCTACTGCTGTTTGAGACTACTTCGACACGTCTGTTGACTTCCTGTTTTGCTTGAGAAACGTGGGTTATTTAAGCAAATGTCGGAATATTTTCCAGCTGTGTTAACTCTGATACTTTACTGTTATGTCAGGACTCTTTGTAACCATGTTTGTGTCAACAAAACTGAGTATTATTAACAAGACATCAGGGTACTCATAGCCGTATTTGTCACAACAAGATCAGGTATTTTTAAGGAGACATCTGGATATTTTTTGACCGAGTTTGCAGCAACAACATTGGACACTAGCGAGATATCAAGAAATTTTCTGGCCGTGTTTGTGGCCACAAAACCAGGTATTCTTGACAACATATTGGGATATATTTCGGCTGTGTCTGTGGTGACACTATGTACTTTAAGCCAAAAAGATGGGGATAGCTTTGGCATGACACCAAAGTGACCTAGCAGCCCACTACTGTTTGAGAGCTCTTCGACACGGATGTTCACTTCCTGCTTCACTCAACAAATTCAGGTCATATAAACAAATGTCGGACTTTCGGCAGCCATGTTTGTGGCATCAAAACTGGGTATTTTTAACAAGACGTCAGGATATTTCTAGCCGTGCTTGTTGCAACAAAACCAGGTATGTTTAAGGAAACGTCAGGATATTTTCTGACCGAGTTTGTTGCCACAAAACTAAGTAGATTTAAAAAGATATCAGGACTTGTTCCAGCTGTGTTTGTAGACACAAAATTGGACATTTCTAACAAGGTATTGAGAAATTTTGTGTCTGTGTTTTTGGCCACCCAGCCAGGTACTCTTGCCAAACACTGGTATTTATTTTGGCTATGTTTGTGGCAATGCCATGCAGTTTAGGCCAAGCCCTTGATCCTTACTTAACCCTAACAAATAAGTGCTGTGCTTCAACAAAATACACAGCCCTGTCACAACAGAAAAAAGAAGGTGCCTGAATAAAATGTTGCCATTGCACATGTCTGTGGTCTGCAAAAACATACAATGCCAACATTATCATAGCCATAGGGTTAATATTTAGTTTCTGCTTTTGAGCAGTAATATTCATCCACCTGCCATGAAGGTAATATACACTGTTGTATTTTCCCCTCCCCTCTCTGTTCAGTCCATATGTCACCAATCATCATGTTGTCTGGTGAAGGGAAATAACACCCTGTTATTATCTGTCAAGCAGCAAACAGTGTTGGTTTATACCTGTGTGTATGCTGTGTGCTGTGTATGTGTGTGTGTGTTTTAACATCGGGTATGTGCATCTATGTCGGCACATAACTGTGTGGGTATTCTCTTAACAGTGCACTACAAACTGTATAACTGCATTTTCCTGTTACGCCGTTGCCTTCAGATAGCCCTCTTGTCTCCACCCCCTCCCCTCCTCATCCTCTCTTGATTTTTTTTTCTTCCCCCCATCTTGTCATATGCGTGATCACTCCCTCCCCCTCCCTCCTTCTCACTCTGCATCCCTCTCCTCCCACTATTCCCCCTCGACGCTTTTAATCTTGGGTTGATGATACTTGGTGGAAGCACTTAAGTTTCTGTGCCAGGTGTCTCCCCGTGCTTAACATCCTGGGCTCAGCTCCTCGATTCTGCAGCTCCTTCTCCTCCCTCCCCCAGCTCCTGAACACACAAACACACACTCATACACAGAGGCATGCATATAGCTAGTGACTGCATGCACACATATACTCAATATGCACATGAATGCATGGAAGTACACAAAAATCTGGCATGTACTGTATTTGCATGTCAGCTAGTGGCTAAAAAATTCTGAAATGTTTAATGACTTTTCGACCTCTAATTTGATTAACAGGCTTTAAAAAGTGCATAAACAAGACTTTCTCAGTTTTGCAAAAGTTTAACATGAGATGCCATTTTGTATTAATCTGTGAGGATTTATTGCAATTTTTGCTTTTGTTGTTCATGTTTTATTTATCCGACAAAAAGTCACTCTCTTCGACGTCCACAGTTACAATTTAATAACCTCTGTAATTACTCTGAACTTTTCTGGACACATCTGCATAGTGGTTAAAATATAGATAATAATATATAATTAACATTTAGATATAATATAGATGTAAATAAAATAGAATGCAGCTGTTTCTCACAGAAAATGCTCGGGCTAACATTAGAATAAATGGCTTTAGCTTGCTTAGGGAAAGGTTAGG
>JAQFJA010000017.1:6756036-6767177 GCA_029874485.1 Naso brachycentron
CGCTTGAATTTCAAAATCCCGACTGTCTATTTCACCTGTCACAGGCAGGTTCAGACCTTAAGAGCAGTGGCTTTAGCAGCAGGTCGTCTGGCTGGGATGAGATACGAGCCCGGGCTTGACGCCACAGAGCCGAGCGTGAAACTTTGAGCGCGTGTTGAAACGTTCAGCGGCGCTTTACCTTGAGTCCAAGGTCATGTTCAAAAAGAAAGACTCAGCAAAGCCGGCCCTCAGTTCTCAGCTCACAGACTGGCTGCCTGTCTGACTCAGTCGCCGAGAACATGAGAAAATGCAGCTCCACAAAAGCAACTCCCACACCTCTGTGACTCACTCAAAGTCACCTCAACTCCAAGGTTAAACGCTCGCTGTATTTCCCTCTTAAATATAGATCTGTGGCTGAGTCGGGGCTGCAGCCTCTGCGAGTACAAGCCACTTGGCGGATACATCTACTGTATGCATGCATGCATGCGTGTGTGTGTGTGTGTGTGTGTGCGGCTCTCTAATGTGTTCACATCTCTATGTGAGTGAGAGCATTTCAACGTGTGTGTGACTTTTTTTTAAAAGGGTGAGTGAGGATAATCGGCCCCCCAGCGCACTGGACTAAAAGGCCGGGTCAGAGTTTTTAAAGAGAAGCTATGTATTTCCCATCCTTGGATAACGGCGATGAAGTGGGCCCTTGTGACTCAACCTGAGAGCATGAAAAGGGCCTCAGAGGGGACCCGCCATCGCCGGCCCTCTCTTTACGGCCCTAACGGGCTGCCTGAGCTCTCTTCCATCCACAGCGAGCGAGGGGAGAGAAAGGAGTGGAGTGGTGGAGAGCTCTCAGTGCTTTACCTACCCGGCAGCCACTCTCCCTCATGAAAGCACAGGTAATGTCCCCTGTTCAGCGGGATAACATTTCAAAGAATGCCAACCTTGATACGTGTGTGTCAGTGTGTGTGTGTGTGTGTGTTAGACCTGTTCTAGGAGCTGATGCAGCAGTGAGGTTATCGACTGTGGTTTGAGACAAGCGGCTACTAGTTAATTAGCTCTGGTAGCCATCTTTATAAAGAGTCACCGGGCAAGTTCATAAACTTTAAGGAGAATGTCAGCTATAAAGCCAGATGGAGACGGTTGTCGCCTCCAGACACTGTGTAACTACAGCTGCTATTTTTATACTGTGAGGAGGGCAACACGTTCTCATCCGAGCTTTGCAAGTAGACGCCATTTTGCCACGCCCCTTAGCATCTAATGTCAGTCTTGTATAAAATACGCAGAAGTCATACTTGAGTAAAAGGAAAGATAGCTTACTGGAAAATGACTTTGGTAAAAGTGAAAGTTGCCTATTACAATTTCACTTAAGAAAAAGTCTAAAAGAAGCTGCACTTAAGTATCAAAAGTACTGTGAATATATATGTATTTAAAAACTGAAAGTAGAAGTACATGTAAAAATCAGTCACGTTTGACTTTTTGAAAATTGTTTATTTTAAAGCTTCTGGTCTTTATAAGGACATTAAATTGTGGTTGTAAAACAAAATGCAAAGAAAGTGATAAAAGAAGTGCTATCAGAAAAAATTCTAAACTTTCTAAACGCCACTTGGCCACGCCCCTTCACATCTCATACACACGCACAATGCTTTAGCGTCTGTGTGCGCTGTGCTTGTCAGACAGTTATGATTTGCTTTAGGCACCAAAGCCACTTGCCCAGGTTCAGGAATGAGCTTGTTGGTTTCACTTTTGATTCTGTACGGGCCTCGAACCCTTGTCTCCTCGGAGCAAGTCCTGTAGGTGCGGCACTCAAAGGTAAAGCGTACATACGGTTTGCACACTTCAGGGCTCTTTTGCATGCTTTTACCGCACCAAAAATATGCGACGTTTTGAACACAGCTGTACCAAAACATAAAATCCCTGTCTTGAATTTCTATGATCTTTTGACGCTCATTTACATATGTCAATTTAGAACCGGTGTGGTTTATCCCATGCATCTGTCACTCAGATTACGAGTATTTAAGGAGGCGATTCAGTGTTTTTCTTTGTCTGAAGTAGAGCTTTTGTGCTTGAAACGTCAAACTTATTGTGATGCTTTAAAAGCAGCAAAGGAGCCCGCAGTGTGCAAACTGTTCCTCTTCTTTAATATATTTGCCGACGTTGAGCTTAGCACCTGCAACGAGTGGTTTTGGATGTGCGTGTATTTGTTTTACTACTTGTGGTACTTTGTGCATCTGTATCTTACACCAAGGGTGTCAAAGTGTCTGTATTTGACTGAGCATTTAGGTCCAGCTAACAGTTGATTTACAAAAAGCTTCATGTGTATTCACAGGTGCACTTAGACACATCCTGATATGTTTTAGTATCATTTGTTCTTTAGAATTTACTTTTTAAAACTACTCTGCTTCAAAAACACAATTAATTTCAGGGCATTCCACTGATTTTACACTGTTTACTCATCATGACGAGTACTCCTCATCCTGTGAAAAACACTTGTATAATGTTTGGAGACCACCCCAGTTTGCAATGCAAATTGAGTTTGAAAGATATCGCACAATGAAGACATCATGTCCCTCCTGTAATTGTCCAAAAGAACAGAGTAAAATGGAACTTAGACTGAAAAATGAGCTGAAAAATAACCAAAAACTTTTGAGTTTATGAGATATAAATCATGCTTTTGCCAAATAATACAGTGTTTTGCTCCATTTTTAATGTCTTTGTCATAGTTAGTCGTTTGAATCGTATTTCAGCACCAGGCGCTGTCCCCAGTGTGAACTCTGCATCACTGTAGGGCTTTAAGTGGGTTTGACACTGTTTCACTGAATCCATGTTTTCTGATTAAAGAATAATTCAAACTCAAGAGGCCAAATAATTGACGAAGGGCAAGATTTTGCCCGAGCAAGCAACTGCATCGTGCTGTGGGGGTGATTAAATGTCCTTAACCTGTGTAGGTGTGCAGGGCATTTATAAATAGATATTTTAAATAACTCATTGACCAGTGCAAATCTTAGTAGGACTGAGGCTACGACTCAACATGACCAAATTTTTCTTTCCCTTTAGCATCAGTGTCGCCTACAGTTGAAGACGGGCTGTGACTGCAGCTACCAGTGAATTAACACCAAACCATGTTCATGTTGCTGGAGAAAATAGTTTTGTAGCGCAGTTTTGTTTCCTGGTTGTACTTTTCACTCCACTGTACTTTATTTGTCTGACAGCTTTTGTCAACAGTTACTTTTTCAGCTTCACGCCATCTCCAAGTTTTGAGATTTTTGCGTTTGAACTTGTACTCCTTCTTAAGGTAAATAAACTCATTAAAGTTGTGGCGTCACAAAGGTGAAAACAGGCTACAAATACACAGTCTTACAGAATAGATGCATTGCTGTAGATTAAACAACTCAACAGCAAAGAAGCTAAAATAAATTAAACTTTAAACATCAACAGCAGTAAAATAAAACATAGAATAACTGATCCAAAACCGATATATGAGTTTGCCATCAGGCTCTCACAAATATATCGATATCGGGGTATATGTTCTCCAGTATTCCCTGATTATTAAACTGTTCTTTAAGGCTAAAATAAATGCTTGAACTGGTGATTTAAAATGGTGTAATTGTGGAGTTTGTCCAGCAGAGGGCGGTCCATTATTTAATAATTAATAAGTGAAGTGTTTACTGTTCAGTGCACTGATGTTTGGAATAAAGTTTGCTAAAATGTAAGATATGCTGCCTGCACTGCATATCCTTGTCACAATATTTCAGATATCAGAATTTTTTCTTTTCTCTCCAACGTCTGCATCAGCATCGGCCCCGAAAATTTCACATCAGGCAGGTCCTAATGGTAAAACACTGACAGGGAACATTTCACTGCACTGTGAGTACTTTTACTTCTCATATTTTTTTGCATGTTAAGCCATATAATAAGGATATTTACGATCACATACGATGTTCTCCAGCATTATTATGACAACCGGTGCAGTCCTGAGAGCTGGAGCTCGTTTCTGATGTCACCACAAGCTGAAAACAACGGAGGAGCGTCTGCACTCAGACAATCTGTCAAAAAAACAACAATAAATGCTCGTTTAAAAAGACATGAAACTTGTCAGTTGTTTAGTGGTGTCCTCTCGTGTATAGACACTAAAATGTGGAGCTAAACACGGATATATTATCTGGAAACGGCTGTTTGTTTGTTTCATGAAGCAGCTGAAAGAGCCGCTTTTGGCTTGTATATCTGTGTTTAGCTTCATGTTTCAGTATCAGTACATGAGAGGACACCACTAAACATTCGGTGGGTTTCATGTCTTTAAAAACAAGCCTTTATTGTGTTTTTTGACAGATTGTCTGAGTGCACACGCTCCTCCATTGTTTTCAGCTGGTGGTGACGTCAGCAACGAGCTCCAGCGCTCAGGACTGTCATAATAATGTTGTAAAACACTGCATATGATCATAAATATCCTCATTATAAGGCTTAATGTGCAAAAAAACCCCAAACTTCTCCTTTAAGTAAATTTTGCTGATGACATTTCGACTTCTACTCAACCAATATTTTGAATTCTGATCTTTATTTGTAGTGGAACATGTTCACAGTGCATTATTGATACTCTTACTTAAGTAAAGAGTCTAAATGCTTCAGTTATCACTGCCCCAAAAGTTGCTCTGAAAATAATGTTGTCATGCATGCAAATGCTGCGCAGTGGAGCCTTTTTTTAAAAAATGTGATCATTGTCAGTCAGTCTCACTTTTGCAGCTTTCCTTTCTTGTCCTATAAACAGCCTCTCCGGGCTCTCGTGGGACACTCAGCCAAGTCAGTTAATGTTGCTACCGGTCCGTCTTGGTGCTTGTCAGCATTACAGCGTTATTAATTCTTATGGCTGTACAGTGTGTTGACAGCAGAGACGGCAGAATATGTACAAGCTGACATGGCTGACATGGTGACAGGCTGACAGAAATATGAAGAAAAGGTTTATATGTTTTTTCACAGATGATCTATAAATAAGTGGTTTGGATGGGATCTGTAAAGAGTTTGCACCCTGTTTTTCTTCCTTTCTGGGTTCTTCCTCTCTTTCCCTTTTTTTTTGGACTAAACCTCTCTCCCTCCCTCCTTCTCGGGCATCTCTCTCTCTCTGGATGGCTGCCTACCTCTGTGCCTGTGTCTGGGAGTTGGCTGGGGCAGAAATAAACCACAGTAATGGCTTTGCTTTGCTGCTAATCTTGTCATAAGAAGGTGCGGCCCTGAGAGGATAGCTCCTCGCGTGTGATATCCTAATTTAAACATCAAAAGATTCCATCATTAGGAAGCGTGCGTCTAGCCCCAGTTTTCAAGGGAAATTATTACATCTTCCCGCCGCAGAAGTGTAATGCAGGAAGACGTTTCTGTCAAGCACACGCGCAGACACACACAGAAACCTCACCGGACTTGATGTTTGCACACTTGAAGAAAAACATCATCATTAGCAGCTTTCTCTTGTGATAGACGGAGCGATGACTTTTGTGTCGCAGCCCACCGCGGGCCCTGATGATAGCCTTCATGTGGAGTTGAGTTTTAGACGGGGATGGGATCTGCTAAGTGGGATCCGGCCCGCCTTTCTGACAGCTTCTCTGGTGGGTCTCCCTGCACGTCAGAGCCGTCACGCAGAATCTGATGTATGCCGTGCAGCAAGGGAGCATCAGGCACCACAACACCTGGTTAATGTCGGCATATACTGCATGACAGGTGCAAATCCACACAGGGAAAGAAGGCACGCATCTCTATAAATGTATACTGTGGCACCAGAGATGAAGCTACTGCTTATGACACTGAGCTTTACAAATGGAAACACCCACTCAACTGTGATGTAGGTTACAGCACTGATAAACTCCTCTTCCTCAACTTAGAGGGTTCATAGAAAGCCAAGTCATCGTTAGGGGTCGATACCGATACCAAACTAAGGGAGCAAGAAAAATCCAATATGTGATACTTCAGCTGATATTTTATATATTATATCCAGTAAATGTGGTTATCAAATACTTGTAACAATGATATGTAATGGAGGCAGGATATCTTAAATATTAACAAAAAACTGAACAGTAAATACTTCACTTAATAACTGTTAAATAACTGACCACCTCTGCTGGACAAACTATGTAGTTACACCACTTTAAATCACTAGTCCAAGCATTTTTTCTAACCTTAGGAAACAGTTTAAATATCGGAGAACAAATACACCCATACCAGTATATCTGAGATAGGCCAATATCAACCGATGATATCGGCAAACTGATATATCAGTCCGGCCCTGGTCATCATGCAGGAACTTACATCAGCTCACACAGGAAAACAGCTTTCTAAGAGCTCGGAAATATTGCACTTTAACACTAAAACAAATGCACCAGAGCGAAGTTTTTTCTTTCTTTCTTTCTTTTTTTTAGGATGTCCTTCAACAACAGCTACTGCACTGGCTGTTCCTTCTGGAGTCCGTTACACATATAATGATACACATACAACAAACCAGACAGCTCATCTCATCGCATTAACCAATAAAGTTAAAAACATGCAGAAGAAACACAAAATTGTTATCATTTCAGTGAACACCGAATCAGAAAAAATGCCAACACATTTCAATTTTTCATTCATACAAATAAACAATTCCTACGACAAACCATTGTTAGAATTACATTATTATTCTGTGTTTTCCATCCAGTACATTCTCACAGTGTAAT
This sequence comes from Naso brachycentron, assembly GCA_029874485.1. Taxonomy (NCBI): domain Eukaryota; kingdom Metazoa; phylum Chordata; class Actinopteri; order Acanthuriformes; family Acanthuridae; genus Naso; species Naso brachycentron. The sequence goes on from JAQFJA010000017.1 coordinate 6,762,696, forward strand.
CCCAAGAAAGTTTGGATTTTAACACTCGTAGACCTACATAGACAAAGAAACGCACTGACATTTTTAAAATCCTTTGCCAACCCTGAACGTATTCTTTCCCTCAGTATTAAGTTTTAGACATCATGTGATTCAGGGGAATCTGTTCTTTCATGTCAATGCAGTGTAAAGTCACAACCATGTGTTGCCTTTGTGTGAACATACTACACACTACATTTTGTTAGTGTTTTAAATCTCCATGTGAAGTTTGGTGCAAATCCACTTTTTCCTCGTGAGTTACAGACATTTATCTGCATGTTATCCTGGACGTTTTTTAGTAGACAATGTAATAACATATATCTGTTTTGGTCTTTATACTTTGGTCAATATCACCTCTGAAAGTAAACAAAAGTAAACATCAAAGTGTTAAACATCACTGATTGTCTTAGACCTAAAATCGGTCATTGTACAGCAACATTCAAAGTACCTCAGAAAGTTGAGAATCTCAGTTTGAACACAATTTGCAGCTTGTCTGTAACTTAAACGTTTCAAAAGTTGTACAATATTTTGTAAAATGTTAGGTCTAACAGGGTTAATACATAAAAAACATTACATGGAAGCTGCAGATTAATTTACATTTATTTATTTAGCTTCTGTTCAGCTTCTTCCGTGGGGTGTGTGCAGGGTGGTGTGAGTGGTGGCTGTCTATCAATGAAATTTTAAAAAGTACTTCACAACCTTATGGAACTACATCTATTGTTTTGACGGAGGCACCTCAGACATTACATACTGTTTTGTGTATTTAATAAGAATTGATGAAAATGAATAAAAGGCTTGACTTTGAAAACAGACATTTAAGACATCACCAGCTGTTTTGCAGCAACAGCAAAGGATAATAACTGCTGTCGCTCTATGTTACAGAAATTCTCCACGCTTTCCCAAGACTACAAGGATTATATTTTCACCCAGCACAAAACGAAAAAGGGATCCACACAGTCTCACTTCTAGCAAGCTTTTCTTTTGCAGTGCCTCAACCAAATGTGAGCGAGCCCACGATATCAAAAGTAATGTTAATTTGAGACGTTATAGCAGCAAAAATGGCTCTTTGAATCAAAGTCTGAAGTTGGTTAATAGGCCCTCAAACTGTTTTGGCTCCCGTAATTTGAGCGTTCACAGGGGACGGCGTCTGGCGCATGTGATCTGTTGCTTCACAGTGGCACTTACGTCGAATTATTAGCTCGACTGATGACGGATTTAAGAGTGAATCAAGAAATACCATGTTCCATAAGAGAGTGCCATCAAAAGACCAAAGAGGTGTTTGCTCTTTCCGCTTCGCTTTCAACTCTCTTTTCCTCTCGCGTGCTCTCTCTGCGCCTTTGTCTCTTGCCCTCCCTCGCTCTCTCTCTCTCTCTCTTTCTCTTCAGGAACGGCGCTACAGTAGGTTTCAGTTGCTGTATGATTTATTCATTGTTGTGTTTTCTCCCCTTCTCCTTGAATGTTTGGTAGAGAGGACAGGAAACTTTGAACCAGAGTACAAAGCAATGTATATTTGGGTCACACATTTTTCACATTTCTTCTGAGAGCTCCGTGTATGTGTGTGTGTGTGTGTGTGTGTACACTCTTCCCTCTCCCTACTTTGTCTCCCTCCCTCTCTTCTCAGAGCTTGTCTGGTGACTGGGTCGACTCCTCTCCTCTCCACCACGTTCGTCCTTGAAGTGAGAATCAGCGGGGTGCCCCGATCCGAGGGGAGGCTGCCAGAGAGGGAGGGAGAGAAGGGGAGCAGGGCAGGAGAGGTTGGGAGCTAAATAATGGATGATTTCTTATTGAAATAAGGCCCGGCGAAAACAGAGGGAGTGAGCATGTCATTACCTGGGAAACAGAGCAGAATGCTTAATCCTAAGCCACAGAAAACGCCTGCAAGCCTTTTTTGTGAGGTGTCATCACAGCCCTACGTCATTACGTCAGTGTGAAGCAGCCCCCTCCTCCTGCGCCGTGTCTTTGACCTAACACCATCCCGGCTCACGCTGATTGACTCAGCAGTCATTATCCTCCCCTCCTCCCTCCGCCACACCCAGACAAAACTTGTCTGGCCCTGAGCCGAGCTGGTAAAATATGAGCCGACGCTGAACCCGTGACACCACTCCTTCCCCGTTACATTAGCAGCACTTCCCGAGCCTCACCTTCACCGCAGACGGCTGCAGCGGCGCCGCATCCTGTGCACATAATCAACATATTCACACCTAATGAAAGCTGCATGTTTTGCTGGTGTTAAAGCTGATACATAGTGACATGAAACATGAGGCATCGGGATCGTCCCGCTTTGCCAAAAGCTAACTCAGGCTTTCTTCTGAATTTCTGCTGCTCCAGTGTTGAGAGTGTGAACAGTTTTCCCTGTCGCAGTGTCGCACGAGCTACTTTTTAGGAGCTAATTATTGCAGCCCCGACACTTTTTCTGCTGGTATTTTGAATTATGAATTCAGATATAAGCAGGAAACTGCAAAACAAAATCAGGCTAACGACGTTAGCTGTAATTAAAATGGAGAAGTAGCAGGCTGCCACACGATTGGCTTGGAGAGAGATGTATTAGCCAGGCATATGGTTATGATAATTAATCCCAGGACTACAGAGAAACAAATAAACACACTTGCTAAACAAACAAGGGGGGACCAGCTGAGGGCTGCAGGAATCGGTACTTCTGGGGAGGAACCCAAAAAAACAGCAGATCTTTATCGTCATTTCTGGTCAAAGTGTATGAGTCACGCACATGCTGAAAGAAAAATGAAGAGTAAGGAGAGAGGAGGAGAAAAGAGCAGAATGTCACCGCCTGAAGCAACTTTTTAACATTACAATTCCCCTTAAAGTTGCTGTTGTTTCTACTCTGTACACAACATTTACCTCTTAAGCTGTAGCAGCAAACTTAACCTTTGCAATCATATGATACTTTGCATGAATGGTATATCATTGAGACGCTAATATGAAGCTATCAGTGTTGACGGCATTATCCCGTTTTTTGTTTTCCCACAATACAAACAAGCACAAAAGAACCTCATCTTCTTACAGGCTCTGAAATTAACAGCCAACCCTTTGTACGGGCTTATAAATAACTGGAAACGCTTTCTTTTTCCTGCCTCTTAGTGTGATTCAGGGCTAAGACTGTGAAAGAAGGGAAGGGAGAGCAGACGGGGAAGTGGGGCCGTCCAGGGCCCAGTGGCGTGTGAATAGACGAGGGTTTGTGGTGAATCGGAAGAGGAGACGCTGGGATAATGCTCCCTCTTTGCCTCTATCTGCTCCCAGTTGGAGGATGAGGGAGACAGAAGGAAATAGCTGCTAATAAGGCGTTGGGTGAAAGGCTTTGGGAAAGCTCCCCGTGGTGCCGGTCTGTAATGGAGATAAGCGTTGCCGTGTTGTTGTCTCACAAAAATCAACAAAGGGAACATGCGATGGGAGATTTGCGGCCGCGTCCCCAGTGAAAAGCGGTGCTTTCACGGCGCCGTAATGTTTAGCAGCATTAGAATCATTAGGCCCGGCACCGGGGGGAGAGCGTGCCAGACGCCCGTGCCCCAGTTACGCTGTTTTCAAAAGCCGCCCGTAATCCATCCCTTAAACTCGCTTTTCCCCGTTCACCTTCAGATGTGGGCGCACTGATGGGAGAAATGCAGGGAAGAAAAATAAGGACGAGCTCTCTGTGTTTGTTTGTTTGTTTGTTTTAGCTGAAGATTTAGCCAATCTACATCCCCGCGCCTTGTGATCTGCAGAGGCGATAAGGCCGCGGCCAGGCTTTAGTTGGACTAGCAGCAGGTGCCATGCCAGGCAGAGGGGGGATGCAGAGGATGCTGATAAATGGGGCCAGTTTCCCGCATAAAGCGCAGCGCCCTACGGAGGGAGGAGAGATAATGTATGCAGAGTTCACAGGCGCTGTGGGTTGCTGCTGCAGGGCGGCCAGGCGGACATCTTTGGAGCAAAATGATAGCTGCATAGAGATGAGGAGACTTCGGCCCACTGGAAATGGACTCCTGTGATCTGCAAACTGCACGTTTGCTCCAGTGAGAGGAGGTGTGACACGTCAAAAGTGCTCAGGAATAATAGCTTCTTAAAAAAAATAAATAAATAAATAAAACCCAAACTACATGCAGGATGTAAAAGCAAAGTTAAGACAAAGTTAAGATCCTAAAGAGATTATTGGCCAATAACTGAGTGCTGTTAAAATTGAAAGTGTTTCTTTGAGGTAAGATATCGTTGATGACTAATCCTAAGATATGAACTTTGTTCTATTAGCTTGTTTTAGCTTTTAATGAAGCTATCTGATGTTTAAAGTGATTAAAATATAAAGATCTTACTCATCAAATCTTTTTATTGCTGCACAATTCCATCAAATGGGGACATTTTAGATGTATGGTGCAAAATTTCATCCACATTTACGTAAAATTAATGTTGTTTGGTATCCTTGACATCTCCACTAAAACTATAAATAAAGTCTGGACAATATTTGGCTCCATATCGTGAGTT
>JAQFJA010000017.1:6784242-6798251 GCA_029874485.1 Naso brachycentron
ATTTATTGATTTTAAAACCAGATGGATGGACTTAAGCAACTGAAGCACAACACATGCCAGAAGTACAGAAGAAAACATACAGAACACAAACAAAAGTCACCAACCAGGAGAAAAATAAGAACTGTAGATCGTGCTGGGAATTAATTTTCTAATGCAACAGATGATAAATTTAAAAAATCACCTCAGCGAGCACAATAATTCTCTTAAAAATAAGGGGAAGGAGCCCACAAAACAACCTCTCACCTTCGCAAAAATCCATTTACACAAGGTAAACAGCAGCGCACCCATACACACACTTCCTGCTTCTCTCTTCCCATAACCGTCACAGTGAGCGGACACATTGACAGCACTCCATTTAGTCGACAGGACAAGTCTGACAACAGCCCGAAACGGTGCGCTGGGAGTTGCCGAGACACACAGACGATACGATAAGGGGTGAGGAGAGGAGGAGAGAGGATGTGTGAGGAGGGGGGAGGCAGAGGCTGAATCTGCGATGTCATGCGGCCGATTAGGCAGCTAGTCTATCTCGCCGGCGTCAGGGGGCCCCTGACGGCAGCTACGCCGTCCCGCCAGCACATCGTATCCATCACTCCCTACTCTCACACACACACACACACGCACACATTCTCTGTTCACGTCAGGAAACATCATTCCCTTCTGTGTCACACGCTCGGACCAGGAGCATGAAAAATGGCTGAAAACGAGAAGAGAGGGGGAATGAAAGCGGGCGAGGAGAAGGCAGCAGGGAAGGTGAAATTGGAGGAAACTCTCGCCAGATTAGGTGCGGGTTAAGAGAATATTGATCTGTGTGCCGAGGACTGTTGATCTCTCTTAGCAGCACAAGACAAATGGCAGCAAACAGAAAATCGAGCGCTCGCCTTCTCTCCAAGGACGGGCTCAGCCTCTCTTTGCTGTTCTCTTCTTCCCTTGATTCCCCGCAGGTCGAAGCACTTCTCATAACATCCAACCTGCCGTGACACGAGCGTGAAATCCATAAATCGACAGGTATTAAATTTAGATAATCTACCAAACTAAAGACAACATCTTTGCGTGCATCTTTTAGTTTTTCACTGAGCATCAGAGAGGGAATTTTCCTCAGTCTCCTCCAGCATCAGCACACAAACCTTGTTATAGGACCAAACACACTCACACACACACACACACACCTAACCTAAATGGTAAGAGGCAGGAGTTTGTGTCAATGTTATAAGCCGCTGAGTGATTCTGAAGGTTGCTCAGATAATTAGTCTTTTTCTCCCATTTGGAGTGTACGAGGGGGTCCGTGGAGGCGCTGCGTTTGATTAGGGCCACAGCCTTGGCCCGGCACCCAGCCGGGTTGTTTGATGATGGGGAGCGAAACTCTGGGCGGGGGCTGAGGTTCATCCGCGCCGGCTCAACATCAAACAGCCGGGAGCAAAGGACTCCAGCCCTGGGGGACCCCTCCAGCACTGCTGCCTGGATAGGTAGATGCACTCCCAGTCGGATGAGGAGGAAGGGAGGGTGAGGAGGGAGAGGAAAAAAAGGAAGAGTGGGCGATGCAGAGGTAGAGAGAAAAGGAGAAGGAGAGGGATCAAGTTTTAAAAAGGAAGAAGGAAAGGCTAAATAAAAGTTTGTTGCTCACATAATGCGCATCATTTTAATCTCATTCTCTCGAATTTTCTGCTGATTACAAAACTGTGCTCACCTCAGAACGCAAAAGGTCTTCATGCGTCCTCTTGTTTTGTGGCATCCAACAAATATTACCATCGTCCGGCCTCAGGAGGGTCCTGTTTTCACGCTGTGGGTTAGTTTTGTCATTCCCAAGAAGATCCAAGATCCACTCACTGGGAGATTTGACCTTGTGATCAGTGCAAGAAAAAATGTGCAGTAAGTGGACACAACGCTGAGTTTTGGCACATGAACTGCCGCATGTTTTTGCCCGCCGCTGCTGATTAAGTGGTGGAGCATTGCGGCGCTGCAAGTCATCAATTCATCATCGAAAATGGATTTTGTGAACAGTAGTTAATAATGTGATGTTGACGGAGCAAAAAGGCTGAGCTCAAGCGCAGGTGATCGTGAAACTCTCGACATTTTCATCTTCTTTAGTTTAATTTCTGTACAAGATTCGATGATTCAAGTCCAGATAGATGATAGACGATAAATGCATCTATAATTGTTTTTAGTACTGCATTGTAGCCCTCTGAGTCAGTGTTAATCAAATTCTAGACGGCATCTAACCCCTAGTGCTGCTAGAGTTGGTTTTACAGTCTGCTTGTGGTCAACAGCAACTTGGATCTGGTCTCATTATCTTTAGGCCGATATTGGATCAACTCTACTTGCCTTGAAGTCATTCCAGATCTGTTCTCTGTTGCTAAAAATGAAGAAATATGCTCAGTTTGTAGGAAGGTGTTCAGTGGAACTAACCCTAACCCTTGACAACTGATTTGGAAAAATGAAAAAAACAGGGGAAATAAGTTAGGAACCACCAAAAGAAGCCCTGACTCAAATTTGAGGCTGGCCAACAGAAATTTTACCATTTTCGAATCTGCCTCCTGGACTCTCACTCTTTCTCACCCTTCCTGCCTTTTCCCCTCTTCATCCGTCACTCTCACTCTTTGCTCTTCCTTCATCTGTCTCTTCCTCCTCCCAGGTAGGAGGTAGTTAATGCCGGCGTTACTTTTCCTCTTTTTCCTCTCTCTCCCTTCTCCCCTTTCATGTCTCTCTGGCTCTGAGCTGGTGGTGAAGAGGAGGGGGGGGGGCTTGATGTTGATGTTGCTCCTCTGCTTGGCTGTTCACCCTTCACTAGTCATGTTCCATTACAAGGCCTCAGTCTTCCACCTGCATGCCTGTCTGTCTATCTGTGTGTGTGTGTGTGTGTGTGTGTGTGTGTCTGACGCTGTGAGACGTTACGAGGTTAACATGGGCAGGGCATTCTGGGATGTGGCATGCAAGTGAAGGGTTAAACTGTGTATCAGGATGATGAGGGTTCAGGTGGAAGCTTCATGCTGGTAGAACTGAAGTCTTTCTCTACATTTTTACCTGAAGAACACACCCAAACATTCGTGGAAACCAAACGTGGCACCAATATGTGATTGGTAGACATCAGCATTAATCTGCTGTTAACGAGCTCTTCTCTTCTGGGAAGACTTGTACAAGATTTTGCAACCTGGTTGCAAAGTTTTGCCCCCTTTTAGCCACAAAAGCATCAGTGAGCATGAATTTCTGCAAAGTGGCATTGTCGCGTAGAGCAGGACTAAAAGGAAGGGCCCTCCCTAAACTGTTGCTAGGAAGTTATCGTGTTATTTTCCTTGTAGTTTTAAAAAAAAATTCTATATATATTATTTTTGTTCCTGTCACATTTTGTCCTCACTGTGGGCGCGTTGTTTTGCTGCAAAATAAAATCCTGCACCTCTATGGATTCAGGACAACCATGGCAAGAGAAAGAGGAAACTCAGCAATGTCTCCTGTACAGAGCAATCAGTAAAAAAATAAGGAATCAGAGTATACAACGTTTTTCGGTGCCCTCAAGTCTGAGGAACGTAGGAAAAATATTTTGGTAGCTCGACATACATGCAGGAGAAATTCTGCACACGATCCTGTAGAGGGCCTTATTCCAGCTGCATACAGCCCTCTCGCCAGGCAGCGCTCAGGGTTCACTGCGCTCCTGAATTATAGAGAGGTGAGGGGAGGGCCTATCTGAGTCAGTCATGGCTTCCAGAGTGCAACTTTTAACAGAATGTAGCTGGAGCAAATGGTTTGTGTTTGGCAGATTTTTAAACAAGACATGAAAATAAAGCAAATCTGATGAATTTTTACAGTTTTAAGTCAGATTTATGCTTAGACTTGGTTATGTGTCTGACGTCACACAGGAGCTGTTCAGTGACCATGAGAAACTTGAATATCTGACGATTTAAACAGTTTTTAAAGTTCCTGGTTGTGACAAGTGGTGTATTTATTGCAATCATTTAATTTTTTTTTTTAAGTGGTTTTTCAGGCCCGCCGGCGGTCCCTGGGAATCAGAGTTAACTAAAACAGCCCCAAACCAAAAGTACACGACTGGGTGTGAGCACACTTGGAAATGTAGTGCACCTCATTCATGCATCTAATTGCAACTTGAATATTTTATACATTTTGTGAGTGTAATACGCTTTATCAAGTCAAAAGCAAACACAAAAATCAATACTGGCAAGGATGTGCTGTAGCTTTTACAGTAGCCCACGTAAAAAGCTGCACCAGTCGGGATGGTCTTCAATTAGCGGAGCAAAACTCTGGAGAGTATTTACAGTAATCAATGTGCAATTCTCAAGTCCACATTTTTTAATTAATTCTCCTCACAATTAACTCCCTCAATGAAAAACACCCACAAAAAAGACCTTTCTTTGTGACATTAAACTTATTGCCGAAGCGGGTTGTCTCATTTCCCTCCTCGGCTCAAACAAATGAGTGTGTGTGTTTTTTTGGGAGGGTCCAGAAACAAAACACGCACACGCACGCGCACACTTGTGGCTCTGACACGACTCTTCTCTTGGTGTACTTGCGCTCAGCGTGGATGGATTTGTGAGATAAAATGGGTCAAGCTCACAGTTTAGTTTTCGGCTGCAGGGATTGAGTCGCCCACCTCTCCTCCCACCATCCATATGGGCTCATGCATATGCATGCTCTCTGGACAGGTACGCCAAAAATGGGACTTTTTCAAATTTATTTCTTTTTTGTTATCCCAGATTCGCGGTTTTGTGGCTCAGATGGGTCGCCGCAGCAAGCTGTCTTTTGACTTCCTTAAAGGGGTCATGTGATAATGAATTCCACAGAGGCGAAGGGAGACGCGGCGTTCTGCAGGAAACACACACCGTTCTGCAAACGGCGGAACAAATAGAATAGTTCATATCAGTCAGAGGAAAACAATAATCCAGGGCTCGAATCGTCGTCGCCTGTAAATGATTGTGGCAATTACGCTCACATTGTGAGGCAAGCAAACAGAATTACAGTGAGATTTTCTCTGTGATTGGGGTGTCACCCCCCCATTATTGTTGTGCCTCCTGATTGATCCTCCCTCGTTCTCAATCACTCTCCTCTCCCTTTCACCGCCTGTCTTGTTTCATCTTTTCCTTTGTCTCATCTCGCCTCTCGCTCTCTCTCTTCTCTCTTTCTCCTTCTCCAGGCTAATGAGTCTAAAGCTGGGGGGAATAGTCCGGCCCCGGTGAGACCTCCAGCCTGTTCAGGCCTTATTTTCTGCTCCACAATGTCTTCACACCCTGGTCAGCCCGGGAAATACAGCTGTCCATCACTCGCTCCAGGTCCCTGCCAACACTTTTACTACCTTTAAATTAGCCACTGTCACCGGCATCCATGCCTCGGTGTCACGCGTATCCAGATGTTGGAGGATGCTTTTTCTCCAAGGCTGCCGCTGTAAATCTTTCCTTTCCAGAGCAGGAAGGCAGGCGAGGACGAGCACAGCTCACCTCCTCCCATCTGTTGGCTCAGGAAAACTCATCCTTTAAATCTAGTAGCACAGGAGGAGCACAGCACCAACACAAAGAGTTGGGGGTTTCAGCTGTGAGTGGCACCAGTCTGCCTGCACTGATCACTGGGGGGGTCGTGCAGTTCATGAAATGTGACCTCTGGAGTAAAGAGTTCTCTGGCGTTAATTGTCTTGTAGAAGACGGTGACGCAAACCTCGATGAGATCATTAAGAATTTGCTTAAAAAGTTCAATTTAACACCAGATGAGGCAAAAAAAAGTAATAATGTCTGTCGGTCTGCAGGTTCTTCTTCTTTGCTGACATGATGGGGAACTAAAATGCTCGTGATGTTATTTGGACTAAATAAAATTAATCTGCAGTGGTGTAGCTTGATGTGTGCATCGTGGGCTGGTGTAGTCAGCTCTGGCAATCTAATGAACATCAAACAGATTGATGGTAAAGAAAGAAAAAGTGCCGTCAATTGATTAAAGTATTTGGCAGCAATTAATCGCATGATTTCCATAGTTAAGTCGCAAGTTAATCCCATGTCTTTTTATTCAGTCCTAAATGTACCTTGAAGGGATATTTTTCAAGTTTTTAATACTTTTATCAACATGAGAGTGGACAAATATGCTTGTTTTATGCAAATGTATGTTTAGTATTATTGCAGCGATCCAAAGCAATGAAAAATACTGTGACATATTTTGATCGAGCACTTGGTGCTCTGTTATGTTTAGTCTGTTGTGACCAGGGCTCGACTGCTCATGTCTGTTGTTATAGCAGCAACAACAACAGCTCCTCACCCTGGAGATCATTTTAGCTTTAAAAACGTATTTTATGAAGAGTTAGCCTCACTAAGGTGTTGGGCCACTTTGGCATGGACACGTCAAATCTCTGCAGAGATGCACAGCATTCTTCTGAAAGCCGTCCCCTGGTTTGGGGGGTTGACGATGGTGGCAGAGATACTACAGTGTATTCGTTTTGTTTCTGGAGTTTTTTTGTATTTCAGTTTAATTTGTCACCCATTCAGTTTGTCCTATCTCTCACAAACAGCTTAGGTTCTCTTAGACATGGCTAGGTTCCTCCTTAAGTTGTTTTATTTACCACAAATTAACTTTTTTTTTCCCTAAATTGATCCATCTGAACATTGACTACATTATGTCCAACGCTATGAGACAGTAACTTCACTGAAGGCCACTTTTTCACACCAGCTTCTCCTTGAGTCGGCTGGATTTTCATGACTATGTCCTCTTATATTTTGTCTGCCAAAATAAGTTAAATAAACAATGTATAGAGATTTTTTTAGAAGAGAAAGCTTCGTCTCATGACTTGCGTGGATAACTCTGGATTTTTGACCTGAGGGCTCTCTGGACAAAATTCCACCTACTTGTGTTCTTGGTTGGAGGCCAGTTCATAGGTTATCCTCCGCCTCAACACTACATTGGAGCTGCAGCTTTACACAGTTGCATCGGGGAGGTTTTTTGGCAGTAAACATAATGTACCTCCGCAATGGATAGCTTGTGAGGGTCAAAACACCAGCACATGTTCCAGCCATGCCGCTGGGGCTGCAGAAGATCAACTGGGCAGTGCCCACTTGTTGCAACGCTGCCATGTTTTTGGAGAGATGAAGCAATCAAAGCAACATTTCAGTGTAGCTGTAAGTGCTCAAAATGAGACAGAAACCCAAGAAGTTTGTCATTACTGAGATACTTTCCAAATACTCATGCAAGGACACAAAAAAGGTGAGAAAAATCAACTTCCTGGTCGTGTTATGTGTCAAAATGGACATTGCGAACAGCCAAAGTCATGCTCACCAGCTGACTACACATGAAACCCCCAAATTTAAGACTGTAACCTCATTAAATTCTTTTTTTTTAAACAAGAAAGACTTGGAAAACGAAGAGAAGTGATAACATCTGTATCATCTTCCTTATCACCTTCCCTCCTCACTGTCCTCATTCTCTTCCTCCTCACAGTATTCCCCTTCTCTCTCCTCTGAAGCTTCTCTCCTCCCTCCCTCCCTCCCCTGCGTCCATTCATCCAATTAACAACCATTCAGCTTTGTGTAATTTAGAACAGAACACAGTAGTTGTGGATGTTATTAGAAGCGCCATCAATCAGCGTGGGGACAGTAAGGAGACGTCCCTAATGCCCCGTCACGTAGCTCGGCTCCTGTATTTACAACCCGGGGCCACTGCTGCGCGGCTGGCATCGCCCGGCCATCAAATAATAAAATAAATCAAAACATAAGAGTTTTGTCTATTTGCAATTTCCTTTAGGTTCTCTCCGAATATGAAACCAGATGTTTCCTGCATCCTAAAGATGCTTTTCATCTGCCCTTCTCTTCCTTTCTTTTCCGCCCCTGTCTGTGTCTTTTCTTGCTCTAGTTCTCCGTAGCCTCTCTGCCTCCCCTCTGCTTTCAAAATTAATGTAATCCCAGGAAAAAAAAAAAAAAAGAGGGGAGGCTTATAAAAAGTGAAATGTCCTCTTTGCCCAAGGAAGTAGTCTGTTTTGCATTGATAGAGAGGCACAGGCAGCCCCTGGCCATCCGAGGCTGAGCCTGTTTTTCCTCTGCGATATCCTGCCGCCACATCTCTGCCTCTCGAGTGCGCCTCCAAGTAAAGCGGGCGGGTCAAAGCAATGGCGTCCCCCCCTCCTCCCTCCCTCCCTCACTCCCTCACCCCCCCACCCACCAACCCCCCCTTTTTCTCCAACCCTCTAATTGGAGGTGCTCAGGTTAAAGAATGTCCTGGTTATCGCAAAGCCAGCAGAGAAACACAATTCAGCACTATAATTCCGCTGATGAGTGACTTGCATTTTCAAATATTTAGCGTCGGTGTTTACACAAGCTGTGTCATTATCTCATTCATGCACATTCAAACGTTGACATGAGTTTATACAGCAGAATTAATTCCAAGTCAACCCCGAATGGGATTTTTAATAGATTCTGGATATATGTAGGGGAATTCATGAGCGTCTCTAAAGCGCAGACATGGATACCGTGTTTGTGTAATTCTCTCGGTGCAGTAAGTGTGGTCCCAGTCATCTCGCTTGTATGAAGAGGTTGTCTGTTTTATGCCTCTGGCCTCTGTTCATTTTGACAAACCATGCGTGCTTTCTGCCAGTCACTTCCAGGCAACCACAGCTACAATAAACACCATCCATTTTTTTTCCAGCTCTCGGGGCCCAGGTTTGATCCCGAGCAGAACCCCGGGCCAGCTCACTTCCTCCTGGGGCTTGAAAGCAGGGCCAAGCCCAAACAAACAGGAACTCCAACATGCACGGCAGCACACGGTGAGCCCTGCACCTGCATAGTGTTACACTGGACTTTAGGGCTCCAGGTTTAGCCAGCCAGAGTTTATGTTTGCGAGCTCAGAGCTGCTGAATTTTGCCAACAGGCAGCAAAAGTTTCAGTGCAGAGGAAAGCGCTGGCATGAATCATTAGAGTCTATCAATGCAGTGATTCTGTTATTTTAAAAAAAACTTAGCATTGTTCTGCTTATTTTTTAGAAGGAAGGGAAAACTGCATGAGCTAGCTTAAAAAAGCTTGAAAAAGGTCTTTAGTTCCTAATTTGTTGCACAAATAGGTCCTAAAAGTCTTGACATTTACACTCAGCTCATGCAGGCAACAGAAATCTCTTCTGTTTACAGATATTAAGAGAAATTCCTCATTTTCAGTGTGCAAAAAATGTAAGCGCTGACAACCAACAGCACTTTACGCCTACTGTTAAATACACGAGTCCAATTATGGTGTCCTCGTTAACGTGACAGGATGTCAAACAAGCACTTCCTGTTAACCGCCTCTTATCTTAATTGGTCTAGTCTCAGAGGAGGGTCCGACTCTGCGCCGACTACGGTCACAGAGTCTGCTTCTCGTCTGGTTCAACCCAGCACAGTCTCATTTTGTTGTCATCGCAGTCTGTGCAAAGACGAGAAGAAACACTTACAAATGGTTTGGAGATGTCTGACTGCGGCCGAAGTGCCAGACGTGCAAACATCAGGAGGTATCCGGGTAGAGTGTTCTCATTTGACTGCAGGAAAACTCAAATCATTTGCAGAAATATGGAGACTAACACTGGGACAATGAAAAGTTCTGCTCACATTCAACAATTCCTCATTAAGAAAGGGGTTACTGAGGCATTTTTTTTTGACTCTTCCCTCCTAAGACGTGCAAGCGTTGCGTCCTCTTCAGGGTTCTCGACCACGACCGAGAGCAGCACTCTTAATAAAGCCCAAATGCAATCTCCCTCTAACCTCAATGAGATGGCGAGGGCTCCTCAGCTCTTCCATAATGCACTATTCATGCTTTTTATTAATCTCTTTTTCCCCCAGCCATTTTTCAAATCACTCCTTTTGTTTACTCATGAATATTTTTCTGCCTTGTTGACAGAGAGAGAGAGAGAGAGAGAGAGAGAGTCCGAACAACGGAGAGGAAACTGAGGCAAAAAAAAAAAAGAGAGAGGCGCAGGAATGGCCTGGTGGCGCTTCATCCGTGGGTAATTTGTGGCGGGGAAGCCTTGTATTTCATCATGGGATAATCTAACCTTAGAGGTGTTTTACAGACTGCCTCCAAGCCCAAAATAGGTCACTTAAGCAGGCTTAGCAGGTGAGGCCAGCCTGATACGAGGGCCCTGCACCCCTGGGACACCTAGCCACAGTAATTGGTGGTTATGGCCGCGGGTTTTTATAGGCGAGGAACAAAGTTGGCCATCTAATGTCACATTTAGGACAACGGCGTGCTCATGCCTACATGGGCTCATTAACAAGCTCCTAATTACAGGCAGAGTGAGCAGACATCTATATGTAAACCGCCACATTCCCATTTCTTATTACTTCACCGTTGTTGATTTCATCCTTTTTCCACATATTTGCAGCACCGCGCTCTGCGTGTTTGATAAAAAGGGGTAGTGATCATAATAGGCAGCCTATAAAAGGTACCCAGCATTAGGCTAATCTGTCACCCATTTCCATTTTTTCTCATTTTTTTCAGATCCGACGTGAGAGCAGAAGAGTGAGGTTGTGTGTGCAGGGGAGGGGGGAATGGGGGGGGCGTAATGAAAAGGGCCTAAATGACAGTGGGTTGACAGTGGGATTGGCTGGTAAATGACTGCGGAGTGGCTCGCCTGCGGAGAGGGGATGGAGGAGGCTCCCAGTAGGCCTGATTAATTCCACTCTCGGCGGCTGCCAGGGGAGAGCCGGGGTTAGCGGCTGCTCGAAAGAGGAGCCTATTACCAGTCCGCCGCTGAAACTGATATAATCAGCTGCACAGCGACCCGGCCTTCCCCGAGACAAACTTTTCCAGGGCTCACTCCCCATTCGTTCCACACTGGGACTTAAATACGCCGGTGTGGAGGGAAGAGGGGGAGCGGGGTTGAGGTGAGAGAGGGCGTTCGGTTTGGATGAGGGGTACAAAGGATTTTCTTTTTGAGAGATGGTTAGGGGAGCTTTGTAAGAAATCCTCTCTGGTGTTCTGACTCCTCTCTCCCTCACTCCCGACTGTACCTCTGTATCTCTTTATCCCCATCTCGCTCCCTTCTCCTTCCCTCTCTGGCTGATTTCCTGCAGCTTTGATAGCGACAGACCCTCCCATGTGGCAGCAGCTTTAAGTCCGGTCAGATATGAATATGTCACAGCTCTTAATCCCAGACGCTTCACAAACCGCAGCGAGTGTGAAGCGCGTTTTATCTGATGTGGGTTCTCCAACGTGAAGCCAGATGTTCTCCTGGACCCCGCTGCCTCTGTTTTTGTGGGAATGACCCAGAATATGAATTCAGTGCGGGGCAGCATAACATTATACTTGCGACATATGTTCATCTATGTATGCAGGTATGTCTGGAGTTACTTTCTGATTTATTACATGCCCAGTGTGTTTAATAGCATCAGTGTGCTTTGACCCTGCTCTGATAATACAGACTTTAAAGGGCCAGTTTACTCAAATTTACAAAAATCTAAATTTCTCAGCGTACTTCAAGTGGTAATCTTTGGACGTCGATGTGAGTTTCATCCTTATGAGGACTGTTCTGTACAAGATCGTGGATTATGTGGAGCACTGGCGCTGATGGGAGCACAGGCTGCTTTGAATTTGAGTTTTTGTTAAAGTTTCTCAATCAGCTGAAACATAAATACAAAGCAAAGACAACCACAAATAGTATTTGTAAGTATATTGCAAGCTGCAACCTTTGGGGCTGAAAAATGGAGCTCACACCAAGTGCCAAGACCTGCAATTCCTCAAATGGCCACTTGAGGCTGACTTATAGAGTCCCATATTAAAATGGCAGACTTGTATTGCAGTAATAAACATGTTTTGTCTCCCCAGGACCCAAACTCAGAAAAATGCATCAAAAATTTCCCAGAACATCAACACATATGAACTTCTGATGAATTTAAAATGTATGTAGAGTTTTACTGACTTCATTAAAAAAAATCTAGTAATAAAATTTGTTGAATATCAGTTTGAGTTTCTCAATCTTGTATTTAATTAACATCCAATTTTGTAGCCTGTGCCTCTTGTTGGGGACAAACTTGTGCACAGCGTCTAAAAGCAGGAACACTGACTTTCGGTGTCGTCGATCGCTTTAGTTCACACTACGCAGCTTTCTGTCTTGTATATGGGTGTTTTGTATCGTTGTTTGCATGTTATACATGACTGAAGGTCACGCACATAAGATCTGTCACCTGGATGCGCCTCTGACAAATCTGTCTGATCTTTGAACTACAAGAAGCTTGCAGTCCACGTAGTCTTGTGTACTGACTTACAGTGAAAAACAAAGAAAAAGAAAGGACGTACTCTGGTTATTTATGTCATTTTGCATGTGTTAAAGCCCCTCCTCCGCGTCCTGCGCTCTCATTGGCTGTAGCTCATCGCTGCTCTCACTACCAGTCAGAGTACTTGTCATACTTGTCATACTACAATCAGGGCTAAAATCTTGTGATCTGAACAAGGCATAAGCTGCAGAGACCAGTGTAGCAAAACAATGCTCTTCAATTTGGCAACCTATTAAAAAATTGGGGAAATGCTGCTTTGAATTTAACTATTTTTCAGTGTAATTGTTCAGTGTAGGACTACAAACGAAGTCCCATTAATCACATGAGGGCACACAGTATGTTTACCTGCCGAGTCGAGCTACAGTTAAAGCTCGATTAGGGTTTAATCGGACTACTGTCCTCGTCCCGGTATACAAGCACTGAAGGAGAATCAATTTATTGTCGTACTCCGCTACGGTAGGCGGCGATATGCCTCATTCAACTGCTATCAGACTTTCTTCCAGTTAGCCACACAAGCTACAAACAAGTTAGCAAACAGCTAGTGGAATCCTTGTCAAAAAGTGGAAACGTGGACAACTTTACAGCACTGTACACTTCATATTTATGCTTTACTTTTGGTACAAATTTGATGCTCGCTTCCCCTCATGCTAACAGGCTTTCGTTTTCGTACCGGCTTTCTTCTACAAATTTATGCTGTTCGAGTTCTGGTTCAAAGACCGCCACGGGGGCTATCGACCATGTGCAAGATGCAAGAGTAATTCGACTTCTAATCACATTATCTGGATGTGTTGTGTCAATTTTGAGAAATTCGATTTAGTACCATTTCAGTCGGACTAACATGTTTACATGCATTTTAAAAGTCCGATTTTAGCCGGACTGACACGATAAGCCGACCTTCTCTAACATCACGTAAACGTACTGACAGAAATCTCAAAAACAATCTGCTGGCTGGATGCTGTCACAGAAGCTGGAAGTGAGGAACCATGTTTTTGTTGTATTTTGGATGAAGCGACCTTTTAGCCACGTCTCTCTTGTCCCATGGATGCAGCAACTCACACATTAACACATGTACACACGCAGCCCATTTTCATTTGTGTCCATTACACAGTCCTATTCATGTCCCAGATATGAGCAGACCCTCTCCTCACCTCAGCCCTCCCCTCTGTGTATCCCACCCGTCTCTGCCTCCCTCAACGCCGATAAAGGTCCTGAATAATACATATTAAGCCCTGTACTGAAGGCCGTAACCGAACTGTTAAAATATTGATCTTTGCCAATCATAATAAAGAGAAATTACTGAAAGCGATCCATCACCATAAGCCAAGTGTCTGCTCCTACTCCAGGCTTAACTTGCTCAATTTCCCCCCTCTGTGTAGCGCCACATTATGGCTCAATAATAATAAAGATGATATCAGCGCTGCAATTGCCGGCGCGTACGCTGCGAAAGGTAGTGTGTTGTCATGCAAATTAAGCGACAACAAATCCATAACAGGACTAAATATATTTGGAGGATTACGTCCCGTTCATCTGTGGAAAGAAATAAATACTTTCAATATTTGCCAGCGCTCGCTCATCTCTGCTCTCCAGATTCCAAATGGTGCATGACATTCGGGGTTGTGATGTGTGTGTGTCTGTTGGATGTGCGCGAAAGGAAGGAGTGTTTGTTTGTGAATGTGTGTATGGAGAGTAAGTGTGTAATTCCACATATTGCATGAGGATTTTGTAATGAACATGCAGGCACAAAACTGTGTCTTTGCTTGCCTGCATGTGTGTGGTGGGATTTTTTTTTTTTTTTTTTTTCTTGTGC
>JAQFJA010000017.1:6805415-6816718 GCA_029874485.1 Naso brachycentron
AATGACACATCAATACAATAATGACATCAATAATAAATTTTACACATTTTTGCTAAAATTCAATGTGTTAAAAATTGATTTCTTTTATCACATTGGAAATATTTAGAGCTTATTTCTTCGATGAAACTCAAAAAATAATCCTTTTATGAAACTGTAACCTCCTCATATGAATTTATTGTGATACTTGGGAAGAAGCGACCATCACGTTCATCTGAAATCTAAACGTCTGAAAGTAACAAATGTGCCTTCTTAATATAGATGACATTGATTGATGAATATTTAATAATAAAATAGTTATTTGACGTCTCATTCACAAACTTCTCCACCGTCCTGTGTGAGCGAATCTGTGTTGATGCCAGTGACTCAGACGAGCTGCAGCCGCCGACCTGCCGGATGACACGACATCATTATTCTGCTCTCGTTCATTTCTACCGGGAGAGCAGAGGTCAACCTCCGGCCCGGTCCCTCGCTAAACACAAACCACTTTCATGCTGGGACTGACTTTATCTGTCTGTGGATGAACTGTGGAAATTGTAATTGTGGCAGTCTGTCACAGGGAGGTTTCCATATTGGACATTAAACTGGAGGGCTTTTCAATTACTTTCAAGGTTCAGTTTGGTGACATTAAAGGTATCAATCATCATTTTGCAGAAAATTTAGACTATTCTCAGTGATATAAGAGGAGCGGACACCTGTCAGTATAAGGTGATACAGTTCAACAGCATCACAAAGTACAGCCTGTAAAATGGCCACAAGGTTGAATCAACCCCTGAAACAAAAGCCAAACATTATCATCTTCATGAAGGGAGGATTTTTATTTTTGTTTTCCAAGGAATGCCTTAAAATTCAAGAATCAGTTAATCTCCCAAAATGAACCCTCCGCTCTCCACTACATGTCAGCGTCACAGCCTCTTATATAACATTAGATTCTTATATTTTTCTATTTTCATCGGTTTGTGAATCAAGTGTTTTGTAGTGAAACAGGAACCAGTCTGAAATGTTTCGTCTCCATCGAGGTTTTTTTCCGTCCTTCATGAACTTTCAAAGCCCACCAGGACTTTTGCAAAGTGAAAAGTTTTGTTTGGAGACTTGCCAAAATATCTGTTGATTTGGACATTTTTACATGTTTTGGAGCCTCCTTAGTATGAAACTATGTTACCTAGTTAGCTGGTGTCTTTTTTTTAGGTCTGTTAAGTGATGTGATCCCATCAGGAAGTCTATACAAGGCATTTCATTTTGAAAATTGTCCGCATTTTCCATGCTGTTTCTTTGTCTGACTTCCTGTCTGGCTTGTTTATCTGCGCAGCTTGATGCGTTCTCCATCAAAAACACATTGGGTGCGTTATCCCTCTGTGGGCCGGAGCGAGGAGCCCGTTCTGAGACGCTTTTGAAAAAACACTTGTTTTAGTTCTGTAAAAATGGTCCAAACAACGTTAATTTGCACGAACCTCTCATATACGTCCACAGAGATGCGAGGAAAACACCTCAGAAAGTGACACAGCAGATAATTGAAATTTATTCCCAATTATGCCACAGAACAAACAAAACCTCCCTTGGTGTTTTTTCCTCCTACTCTTCCTCCACAGTGGATGAGCGGCGATCACAGCGCTGCTTTCCTGCGGGAGAACTTCCAGTGTGCTTTGGCACTGAGGTGTAATAGCTGAGAGAGTTAATGTAGCTTAAACAGCCAAACTAATTGTCCCTGTCTCTGTCATATTTGTCTAGTCGAACACTCCTAAATACCACAGCGATTAATTAATTCGCAGCCAGGTATGGGGACACAGCCTCATTCTCAGCTCTCTGTGTGTGTGTGTGTGTGTGTGTGTGAAACCAAGTGTAGTCAGGGGAGTATTTGTCCCTCTTTACCACCTGTATTAATGTGATGACTTGTTTTTATGTCAGGGAGAATGTTCGGTGTCAGCAAGTTGTGATGTTTCCCTCTTTTCTCCTCTGCCGAAGTCATGACGTCACTTCCTGTCCAGCCTCTCTTTCACTAGCTTCAGTACCTCAGTGCAAGCTTTTATTTAGACGTTCTTACCACAGTCTCTCAGTAAAATTAAGTGTGTTCCTCAGTTGTTTCTGCCTAATCTAGCTTGACAGAAATTCCCTTTTACCTGTGAATTTCTTGATCTTCTGAGCTTTGAAAGAAGTGAATCGCCCCATTTTGGCCTGAGTTGGTGAATTTTTTCTTAATGTTTGGTCTACGACCAAGAGGTTTAGGGCAGAGTTGGTGGAGGCTTTGATGGGCCAACAGCAGAAGAAAATATTTTGATGCATACAGAAAAAGGGATTGTTGCATGTTTTATTTAGTCAGAGCTTGTTGACATGAATGCTGGTTGCGGAGTGCACATTTAATCCCAGTGAAGTCTTCATGTAGCCTCAGTGTCTATCTGGAAATTTGAAAATTTGCATTGGGATGCATTTTATTTCACATTTTTGCTGCACATGCATGGGTTTCCCACCTGTTCTCTGGTTCCTCTGACCATCACAAACATGCACTTTAGGTTCATTCTCATGTCTGCACCCTTGACAAAGGCAGCATCTCAGAGCTTGACTCGGTCCCACAACCGGAATGCTGCCCACTGCTTTGAGGATGGGTTAGATATATTGATGATTGTGACCAAAAAAAGGATCTTCCTCTCTGGTACTTGTAACAGGCATCCAAGTTGAAGAAAGTTGTCTCGTCTGCTTTTTCTCTGGTTGCCTTTTTAAGAAACCGAGCTAGCAAGAATACAAGATAGCAGACTGTTAGCACATTGGAGTGGAGTCCAACAATCTAAACCTCTCCTTGAATGCAATCTTGTCCAGAAGCGTTTTCAAGATGGATGATAACGGATGGGATGTTTTTATATTCATTTATTTACATCGTCGTCATTGCTGCTTCCTCACTATGTGTCAGAATTAATGGAAACAAATGATATCACATCTGCACAGATGACTGTTAAGGATTTCTTGCAGATCTCGCCCGGCGAGTCGGTTTGTTTGTGCGTACAGTGTGTTCCTGCACGCAGGTGTGCAGCGATCATGCCTACGTGTTGGGGCTTGTTTGCCAAGATCAGAGGCAGGCGCCCCGGGTGTGTGAAGTGTTCCCATCATGCATCACTCCATGCCTGGGCAGCCCACGCCCACTCATCATCCCCACATTAGCGCTCATCTCTCTCCCGCTATCTCTCTCACGAAACACACACTCTCTTTTCTTCTTTCTCATTTTGCCTGTGTTTCTCTCTCCCTCTCTGTGATCTCTCTGTTTATGTTTGACCTTTTTGCAGTTCTGCACCGGCTAATGATGGTACAGGGATAGCAGGTGTGCTGCATTAGCCGACTTCTGCCGTGGCGGAACAAATTAGAGGTCCACCAACACCGAAGGCCAACCTTTCACCGCCGATGCTCCCGTTAGTTGCAGACACACCCACAGATGCCCACGCGCTATCACACAACACAGGCAGATATGCAAACATACAGTAGCGCACCAGCTTTACACACACATACATGCACTCTTGAGGCTGTCAGATGTGTGCAATTTGAGCAAAATGACACAACCCAGCCACATAATCTTCTCACCTGGAAAAATGGGAAAAGGAGGATGGGGAGACCGTGGAGGCGAGATATATAATCATGCTTTGTTTGAACAGCTAGCCCAGGTTTACAAATACTATACTCTGCTGATTTTGCATAACTAGACGACAGGCTTGCTTTGACTTTTTTTTCCCGTTCCTCCTGCAGAGTTGTGTGTTGCACTAGAAGACAGAAAGAGATTGAAAGGCAGAGAGATACACAGAGGGAGAGATGCAGATTACAGCCTCGCACGTACACACACAGACATGCATCCCTTCGTACATCATAACACACAAACTGCTGCATTGTGTCCCTCTACCTTCCAACTAGCCGCTTCACTCTGACTTTGCAGAGTCGGGCGGGCATCCCTTGAAAAAAAAAAAATCAAAGGGGAACATCGGCTTGATCTGGACCCCCGCTGCTGTCGAGGATTTGTGTGTGACCGCGTTTGTAGGTTTGCATGAATGCAGATACATGCACATGTGTAGTGTTTGTTGCTGGAGGACAGCAGGCAGATGGAAGAATGTGGTTCTTTGTGCTGATGTTTGGCATTCGGTAACCAGGGAAAGAAATAAAATGTGTACACCTGAAGCTGGGAATGTCTGATTTTCACTGCAGTAATGTTCAAGATCCATCAAACAAGCATCAGCATCTCTACGCTGCAAATCCAGGAAGCAAGAAAACTCTAAAACGTAATATACAGTACATCGTCTGTTGCTGTGTCGTCCTGGTAACAGGTGTTAAATGACGCAGAAAAAGCTGCACGTGTCATTTCTGATTCAAATACTTGTGTTCTTATCAAGTCAGAAAGTGCAGCAATAATGTATGTACCCTCTAGAGCAAATTGAGGGTGAAATGATAAAGAGAAAAACTAAAAAAAACATTTTTTTTTCACAGATTTCACAGGTTGCGTTAAATATTCAGTCGTCTGCAAAGAGATCCAGTACATTTCAATCAAAGGAACTTTTATAAACTTCATTTGGATGTGCAGTAGATGTGAGGTTGTGAGATCGGTGCCTAGAAACGACCACCCTGGTTTTGTCGAAGGACCTTGCAGACGTGTCAGAGTTGTTAAAATTGCAGAAGTCATACTTGAGTAAAAATATAGATACATCATTGGAAAATGACTTTGGTAAAAGTAAAAGTCGCCCATTAGAATATTACTAGAGTAAAAGTCTTACAGTAGCTGGTATTTACTGTACTTAAGTGTCAATCGTACATGTAAAAAGCAATTAAGTTTGACTTTTTAAATTTTATTTTTCCATTTATGTAGCCTCTGGTCTACATATGGACAGATTATCTCAGTCATAAAACAAAATGCAAATACACTGCTAAAAAAAAAGAAGAAGAAACAAACAAACAAATGAAGTCTTCTCAGGAAGCCTTCTAAATTTTCCAAACTCTTATGGTGCTGATTTGAACACAAGAGGCAAGATTTTAGCTCAAGCTGAATCTGCAACTGGGCGACTGCTTCTACATAACAACAAAATGATTTAAAATCACACACAAATCATGACGACAGCAGCACCCAAAGTAAAAACACAGTCAGTACTTGTACAGCAGCTTAAGAGCACCTGTTTACGCTCGCGCCTAACATGATTAACCAATGATCCGACATCTTGCAGTCTGTGATCCAACATTATTGGCTACCAAAACAAAACAAAACGAAAAAAATCATTGGCCGGAAGCCTACCAAACCTTTTTCTGGTTTTATTTAGTAGCCAGTAACTAAGATGACTCTGGGAAATGTATCAGAGTAAAAATATCCATTTTCTTTAAAACATGCAGTAAATTAAAAGTGAAAGTCAACAAAAATAGAAATAGTAAAGTACATATATTTTTAAAAAACTACTTAAGTACAGTAATAAAGTATTTCTACTTCACTACAACACAACGCTGGTATCATGTGTGATATTCCTCACAGTCAGTGAGAGCCACACAAGGTCTTTTTCATATATTCTTCCAATCTCTCTGTGATATCTACATGCATAGATTTAATGCACAACTACAAGCTTATTTGCCATTTTATGGACTTAGGTATGATTCTATTTTTGTCCATTTATATCAAAAAGGATTCACTTCTCTGCATGATGCAATGGAGATCAATAGCACCACAAACGACAGCCTGCAAATTGATCATAAACAATTAGCAACTCTCTTGAACCGAACACTACAACCTCCATGAAGGTTAGATTTATTCCAGGATTGCATGCTCTGATTTTTGCTAGGTGTACCTAATAAATTGGCATTTTACTGTACCTCCTTTATAAATAGTGGAGGATAAGAAGAATGGATATGCAAAGATGTGATTAAGAGTGTATCAACATTTATTTATGGATAACTATAGAAGTGGGGATCAGGCTTGTGCGCCAAGCTTCACCATGATTCACCACCGGATTTAAAAAACAAAACCATGTGTATGCACGGCTTTATAAATCTGATGAAAGGATTTCTGTGTTTGTGCAGGTGTCGTCCGTCCCCTGGCGCTCAGTTTTTCCTGCTGAGACAACAAAATATGTGCAGAACATACAGTCTAATAGAGGAAATTCCTGTAGGTGTTACCAGACAAAAGAGGCTGCGGCCCATGATACAAAGAATCAAACCCGTGCATGTTTACGGATTACTCGTAATGGCCGAGGGAAGGCCTCCAGCCCTCAAATTGTACAATCAAGTGAGATGTTATCATCAATTGTAGCCTTGCACACGAGCTGCCCAGAGAGACGGGCACAAACAGGGACGAGGAAAATTAAACACACACTTGATGGGAGGGAAATTGCCGCCCACTTGCGGCGTCGCAACCGTTTTGCCTCAGCAAATGAGCACCTTTAGCTGAGGGGGAAAAAATGAGACTTGGAAATCTTTTTCCTTATTTCCTTCTCTGTCAACCTTGGCCAAAGTGCTATTCTGTTGTCTGTCATCGGGCTTGCTCTATTACTGTCATTACGGCCCTGCTGGTTAATGTGTTTGTCTATGTACACAAGTCAGAGGCGGCCTGCGGTTGAATGACACCCAATCTACATGTAGCAGGATTGCCTTTGGTTCTGAGGGAAATGGGAACCAGCCTTCGTTCTCTTAATCAGACATCTTTGATTGATCCGCCCCCTCGCTGCCTCACACACGCACACTCACACTTTTGCTGAGTGACACGCGACGAAACACCTCTCCGACCTCACCCTCCTCCCGTATCAGCTATAAAGATGTGTTCAGTCGTCACACCGGGCGCTAGGACGACTGAAAGCTTGACAGGTCGACTCCTGGGCTTAATCGGTAAACGCGCATCGCTGGCTGACGCGTTCGGCTCTATTTCTGAACGGCGGGAACTTACGGCCGTTGTGATGAAAGCCAAACAGCCAAGACAGGCTTGAGGGGAGTCTTTCAATGCTCTTCTCCTACTTCAATCTAAGGTTCAAGTGGGACGTTGAAGAACAGACGGGGCACGCCTCCGGAGAGTCTTTGCAATGAAAGAGTGCTAGAATCGTCCGCCCAAGGGCTCTTCCTCTTCCTCGGCGAGTTGATTCCAAGCAGACGCAACACACTGCCCACACTGTGTGAGAGAGAGTGTGTGTTTTCTGAGGGAATCCAGTCCCTTAGGACTCCAGGGTTTTCCAGGCAGACAAGTGGGCTTTCCACAGATTTGTGTGTGTGTGTGTGTGTGTCTGGGATATTTTTCATCCACGCAGGCCTCAGGAAGCCGTGGTCTGGCCAGGGATCAGCAGTGCGCCTGAGGAGACACCTCTATGGAAGCAGTGTTTGGCCACTGGAACGAGTCTCACACACACTTTCAGTCACCACTCCACATCCGTACACATTCAAACACACCTAAACACACTAATGGACATGTGCACATACACAGATTTACCTCCCGACCGCCATCCAAACACACACGTACACACACGCAGCCTGACCACAAACCATATATCACATTACAGCGCCTCAAATCCAGGCCGGATCCCTCCAGAGGACAGAAACATATCTGATCTGGGCAGAGGTTAGCATGTGGGCCTCTACGGTGGAAGGTCTCCATGTTACCAGCCGGAAGGGGAGATTCCCCCTCTAACATAACTAAACAAACACCTAATTGCGGCTAAAACAAACATTTGACAAGTCGCCTTCCCAGCAGTGAGACGGTGCTACGTGCTGCTATAAAATGCTGAAGATGCAAAATGACTTTGTGGTTCTTAGAGCTCTCGCGGCTTAACTCGAGCCACTTTAAGCATTATAATAATTAATAATGATTCTGGACAACAGCCAGTCAGCAACTGCTTCACTCCAGAGTAAAGAAAGTGTTGCTTTTCAGTGTGCACGTTTGCATTTCAGTGCAACAGATGCTCCTACAAATCAATTCCACCCTTAAATTAGAAACAAGCACATAAAGTGTCATGACTGCCAAGTAAAAACACAAAAAATCCAAGACATTATAGCTGAAATGTAGATTGTGTGAGTGCACGTAGGTTAGGTTTTTTTAGCCTGAAGTAGAAGGAAGCTAATTCCAGCTTAATGTCTCTATTTTGAGCTTTTTAAAGCCAAAAATATTTCATGTCTCAACCAAGACTGTGTTCATGTCAGGGTTTGAAATACAAGGTATGAGCGCTCTCTACTGTAACAGACTAATGTGATAACTTAGGATGATCAGAATATCTGCGAGGCATAATGACCTGCTGCATCTATCAGATGTCAGAGAAGGAAATGCTGGAAACCATCCTGATCTGAAATGAAAGATTCACTTACAACATAATCTCACTTGTGCTGAACTGATTTTCCAGATTCTCTCTCATGTGAGGACTGGCTTCTGTTCTCCAGTTTAAAGAAACGTAAATTGAATAAATTTGGGTTTTGAACTGCTGGTCAGACAAAAAACAAAAAAGGAAACATGGACTCTTGGTAATTAGAATGGGTCTTACTTTCTGTATTTTCAGTCATTTTGTTGGAATAAACAACTTGTCTCATTGGTTGAATAGTTGTAGTATTTAAGGCTGTGCTAAAAAATCAATACGGCAATCTATCGCAATATTTATTTTCGTGATATCTGTATTGTATCGTGACCCGCACATCATGATAAGTATCATATTGTGAAGTCATTGTATCATCATATTTCATTTCATCACAAGTCAACAGTAAACATAAGACTCCAACAGGCATGGTATGAACCTAAGCACTGATACATAAAACTCATACGCCCCTGAAAGGGGGGTGGGGCCAGACAAGCTTTGCCGCTTTGTGACCACGACCCTCACTTTGATCGATTTTTAGTAAATTGGAGTTGAGTAATTATAAATTATAAATCTGTTTTATCAATTCCTTGTGCATGCTAGAAGGTTGTTTTCCCACTTGTTGTGATTTTAACCAGTTAACCCCTTTAAGGTGCGACTTTTTTACTGTCCTGTAAACAAAGCTCTTTAAACAATAACATTTTGCAAGAACTTGAACATTAGATTTACGTTAAATCATTTAGCTTTACATTTGTAATATTTATTAGAGCACAAAGGAGCATAAGTAACACAATCCCCATCTATGAAGAATAACCAAGATTGTTACTCAGAAAGTCATGTAGGCCTGTTTGATCTTTAAAATCAAGCAATGTCTTTTTGCAACTCCATGTTAAATGCTGTGCATGAACATGCACAGTTGCCTTCAGATTAATTTATTTGAAAAAGGCTAAACGTCACAAAAAAGTTGAATAGTATTGTAAAATTCTTCTTTTTTGTTATCCTGTTAATCAAACGCTGCCACAGATGATAGTTGTTACTTTTTAAATGCAAAATGTACAAAAACAGAGCACTGCCTTCAGTAATGCAATGTTGCATGTGGTGAAATTAAAGTAATTACAGTGAAAAACTTCACAATATCTCAATTCAGCTGCCAGTTGCATATTAACAGCACATGCTGCCGTGATTTAAAGCAGTTCAGTTTTAAAATTAAACTGCTGTTTGATTGCTTTTCTCCCACCTCCACTGCCTCGACTCCGCACAGACCCCCTAATATTGATATCACACAATTGATATTAATGAAAACATATGGCATGCAGCTGCAGCAGCACATTCATCCACTGCAAATGTACATGAGGCATTCTCTGCGAAATGAACCAAAGCCGAGCGAGCGCTTTGAAATTAAATGCTATGATTTGTTTGCGGCGCGATGCATTTCACCTGATTGTGTGTTTGCTCGCGTGTGCAGAAGACGCAGCTAATGAGGCATTACTGGTGAGGGAAACCCGATCGATCGCACGCTGTCGCCGGACAATGCTGATCAATTGTACTGTATTGACTGCATTTCCCCCTCATTAGCTTCTATGAGGTGTGTGCGGCGGGGGAGGTGATGTGTGTTTTGGGTAAACACACTCAGGTGGTAGTGCAGGCCTGTGCCATGTCTCTGCTGTGCTATGTGGGCTGGTTGCAGGCATGGGGGCACTGATTACTCTTATTAACACGGAGGGTGTCAGGCACTGGTCCAAATGGCACCGCGGCGACTGTTAGCTCACACGCGCTCACACACGCGCTCGCAGGGCCCGTTCGAGTCGAGAGCCTGAGCCAAGAGTCCCAGCTGAACCCTGCCGTCAGGCTCTATGTGTTGCCATGAGCTCAGGAGGAGATCTTTGTGGTGAGCTGTCAGAGTCCTAACGACTAATATGTTGCCTCGTTCTCTCCGTTGCCACTCAGAAGACAAGCAGAAAAAACACCTGCTTTTTGCCAAATCCTTTAAGGAACATTTCAGTCGGAGAAGCTAGAAAGACAGTGATTTCTCTTTTTCTTCTGTCTCCCCTTCTTTCCTCCTCCCTTTTTTTTCTCCACACCCACAGCTGACCATTGAAACCCATGAAGCATTCGGAGGCTTTTTGGTCCACGGCCAAGTTTCACAAAATGCTTTCAACTCTGTGAATCACAATGTAGCACTCAGGCTGGCAGATAGCGAGCCAGGGTTCATGCATTCATACTGTGCATTGTGTTGATTTCTTTATTATTACTTGGTTGTTGTTGTTTTTTATGGGGAGAGTTGAAGAGTGCAGCACTTCGTCCTTCCAGAAATTTATTCGAACTTTTACAGCATAATTTAAACAGCTACACCCTGCTGCAGAGCTTCCTTTGTTTTGTCAGAGTTGAGGAGGTGATGGTTACATGCTCTCATTTTGTTGACAGTCTTCCAGCATGCTAACACAGCCCTCCAAACCATTTGTATTCCCCGAATGATACTTCATTAACTTTTTGTCCACAACTCCTTCCTCTGGAGCCAGTCGCAGACCTTAACACAGACATAAAAATGTCTCCAAGTTTACTTCTCTCCCATCTCTTCAGGTCACAGCTAATAACTGTTAGCTTAATAGCATTGTTTAAAAAAACATTACAGCAATTTTAAAACACTGTGTTCAGGTTCACTCATGGCCAAAGGGAAAGAACAGGAAAACCTTCTGTCACGAAATCACTCCAAATCAACCCCATTACTCTTGTTGTCACACCAGATTGGGACGGAGCTAAAATTAGCTGTTAGCTAGATTAGCTTTTAATGGCAGCGGTTTGGAGCAGTTTAGCTAACAATTGAAATCACAGACAGAAACTTTTTTTTTTATCTCTTCACTTTAGTGAGCTAAATCAATTCTTAGTAGTATTTTTATAGAGGAATTTTATTGATGTCATGATGGCCGGAGTTAGCTTTGCAGCTACTTCGTACGGTGGCCCTGAAGTGCTTATCACAACAACAAATCTCAAAACACAACAAAACAAAATGGCAAATAACAAAATACAACCAGATGAAGG